>BQNB010027244.1:0-57815 GCA_026074375.1 Tanacetum coccineum | reverse complement strand
AAAGTTAATTATACACAATTCAATAAAAAATCTATTATTATCATCACACTCTAACCCCAAACTTTTACAGTATTTGGAGACATTTAATTCGGGCAGGGAGGGATTAGAGAATACTTTGTCTATACATGGACATCTAGCTTTTTATCATTCATAGAGGGATTAGAGAATACTTTGTCTATACATGGACATCTAGCTTTTTATCATTCATATATGTGATTGTGGAGCGTGTGTTATCAAAAGATGATAAATCTCTTATTTTTATGTCTCTCATTGATCACTCAAAAAGAGGTATTTATACAAGAAGTTTAGCTTAGACACTAAGTCACTTAATTCTAGAATTATGATAAATAAAGTAACTAAATAATAGACTAATATCAAATCCCAAAATATAAGATTTGATATATATTCGCATAAATAAAGTAACTAAATAATATACTAATATCAAATCCCATATTATGAGATTTGATATATCTTCACTTAATACCCCCCCTCAAGTTGGCATGTGAAGATCTTGAACACCCAACTTGCAAAGTAGATAATCAAATTGTGCTTTTCCAAGAGCTTTAGTGAAAAAATCTGCAACTTGTTCTTTTGTGTGTACATGTCGAGCATCAAGGTTTCCAGAAACAAGTTCATCACGAATGTAATGGCAGTCCACCTCGATATGTTTTGTCCGTTCATGAAAAACTGGATTGTGAGAAATATGCAACGCGGCCTGACTGTCATAATAAAGTAACGTCGGTTGCGGATGATGTATACCAAAACTCTTTAAAACTCCTTTTAACCATTTTAATTCACCAGTTGTTAAAGCAATCGACCGATATTCAGCCTCAGCGGAAGAGCGTGGAACAGTATGTTGTTTCTTTATTTTCCATGAAATTGGTGAATCACCAAGATAAACCAACCATCATGTTAGCGATCGCCTTGTCAAAGGAAAACCTGCCCAATCAACGTCACACCACCCGCGTAGTTGTAAGTCACATTTATTTTTCAAAATTATATCTTGTCCTGGGCTCCCTTTTAAATATCGAACAACCCTTATTGCCGCCTCCTAGTGCTCGATTTAAGGATTTTGCATAAATTGTGAGAGGATGTACACATCATATGTAAGATCTAGTCTTGTAAAGCATAAATATATGAGATGACCCACTAACCTTTGATATTGTTTCATATCTTCAAATAAACGTCCTTGAGCCAATCCCAAGTGATGATTTTGCTCCATTGGGATCTTTGTTGGTTTAGCCCCAAGTAGCCCAACTTCAGAAATTATGTCTAAAGCATATTTTCGCTGACATAAAAATATCTCCTCTTTTGCACGAGCGACTTCAATACCAAGCAAGTATTTTAGATTTCCTAAATCCTTCATGTGAAAACAATTACTTAGATAAGTTTGGAATTGTGTGATAGCTTCATGATCATTTCCAGATACAATCAAATAATCCACATACACGAGGACGTTAACGTGAACCCCGTTTTGTTGTAGAGTAGAAAGAGAATAATCCGAGTGTGATTGAACAAAGCCAAAAATTTTAAGTGCCGATGACAGCTTCGAAAACCAACAACGCGGGGCTTGTCGAAGTTCATACAATGACTTACAAAGTTTGCATGCTTCCCCAGGTTGACCTTTATGCAAACCAGGTGGTAATTTCATAAATACTTATTCTTCAAGATCTCCATGTAAGAACGCATTATGCATGTCCATCTGATGAAATTCCTATTGCTTAGCTGTCTCAATTGCTAAGAAAACTCGAACAGTCACCATTTTCGCGACCGGCCCGAAGGTTTCACTATAATCGACTCCAGCCACTTGATGATTACCGAGAATCACGAGTCGGGCTTTGAATCTTTCAATAGTCCCATCTGATTTGTACTTTATTTTATACACCCACTTGCACCCAAGAGCTTTTTTGTTCGGTGGAAGTTTCTCAATCGTCCAAGTCTTGTTTTGTTCTAGTGCCTCGAGTTCACTATCCATCGCAGATCTCCAATGCTTATCTTTGATTGCTTCATAATACATTACAGGTTCTCGTTCTTTTTCAATAGCCTCAAGAAAAGTTCAATGACAAGATGAAAATTTATCACAGTTTACATAATGAGCTATATGATATGGAGTACCTGAGGATCGAGATTGAGCAGGTGGTGTAGAACGAGATGGACTCTTTTTCTTAACTGTATTTGTGACATAATCTCGGAGACGAACTGATGTTTCTTTCTTACGGTGCCCTCTCCCTAAATTTTCTTCTTGAGTTTTTCCTCAACATTTAGTGATTGTGGTAATGATAATGTGTCGTCATCTGTCGCTGTTTGATTATCATGAACCGTGGTTTCCTCATTCACGAGTTCACCGCCCCTATCTTAGGAAGGGGGCTCTTCATGTAGCCCAGTGTCATTATATTCATTATCATTGACACTTGGGACTATAGGTTCTATATCATACGGAAATATATGTTCCAAAAAATCAACATCACGAGACACAAAAAATTCCAACTTTTTTAAGTCGAATAACCTCCAACCTTTTTGCTCATACGAATACCCGACAAAAACACATTTTAGACTATGAATTGAAAATTTGTCCTTTGTTTTTGTATATGCGTAACACAGACAACCGAAAGTACGCAAGTGATTATATGGTGGTTCTACATTGTGAAGAACTGTGTATGGAGTTTTCCCTTTTAAGGTGGGGGAAGGAGTACGGTTAATAAGATAGGCGGCAGTCAAAATACAATTGCCCAAGAAATCAATAGGAAGAGAACTTTAGAATCTTAGTGCACGAGCAACATTTAAGATATGTCGATGTTTTCGTTCAACTCGACCATTTTGTTGAGGTGTACCCACACATGATGTTTGAAATATGATCCCTTCATCAAGAAAAAAATGTTTCATACAAGTAAATTTGGTTCCATTATCACTTCGAACAATTTTAACATGTTTGTTAAATTGTCTTTTAACCATGGCTAAAAACATCTTCATGCTTTCGAAAACTTCAGACTTGTGTACAAGCAAATACACCCAAACAGAGCGAGAAAAATAATCAACAATTGTTAAGAAATACGATGCACCACAAGACGAGGTTGTTTTATATGGTCCAAATCACGGGGGAGCTACATTTCCACCCGTACAGAGCCTCGAATGGTGCGCACTTAATGCTTGTGTGGTAACTGTTATTATAGGAAAACTCAATCAATGGAAGATGAGTATCCCAACTGCCACCAAAATCCATAACACAAGCTCGAAGCATATCCTCCAGCGTTTGAATAGTACGCTCACTCTGACCGTCGGTCTGAGGGTGGTAAGCCGTACTCATGTCTAGTCTCGTACCCAACGCTTCCTGAAAAGCTTGCCATAAGTGTGACGTGAATCGACCATCACGGTCTGAAATGATTGATACCGGCACACCATGTCTCGCTACAATCTCATTGGTATAAATCTTTGCTAATTTCTCCGTCTTGTAGTCTTCACGAATAGGTAAGAAGTGAGCCGACTTGGTCAATCTATCAACAACGACCCAAATCGTATCATGCCCACTGCTACTTTTAGGCAACTTTGTGACAAAGTCCATTGTTATCTTTTCCCATTTCCACTCAGGAATTTCTGGTTGCTGAAGAAATCCTGAGGGTTTCTGATGTTCGGCTTTAATCTTAGAACACGTAAGACATCTGCTAACGTACTCAGCAATGTCTCTCTTCATACCAGGCCACCAATACAAGTCTCTCAGATCATAGTACATCTTATCCGCACCCGGATGTACTGAATATCTAGAAGTATGAGCTTCATCCATGATCAATTTCCTTACACCACCAACTGATGGAATCCAGATACGATCAAAGAAGTAAATTTCACCATCATCTCGTTGCTCAAAGTGTCTTTCTAATCCTCTTAGCCATTCAGTTGGGGCTTTGAGATCCTTGGAAGCTTCGCTCTGCGCTTCCAAAATCTTAGTCTTAAGTCCAGAATGAATAGTAATACTCATAGCACGTACTCGTCTTGGCTTGAGTCTTTCTTTTCTGCTCAAGGCATCTGCCACCACGTTCGCCTTGCCCGGGTGGTATTTGATCTCACACTCGTAGTCACTGAGTAGCTCGATCCACCGCCTTTGGCGCATATTTAAATCTTTCTGGTCAAATATGTACTGGAGACTCTTGTGGTCAGTGTAGATAACACTTTTCGTCCCATAAAGATAATGTCTCCAGATTTTAAGAGCGAACACCACCGCACCCAATTCCAGGTCATGGGTGGTATAACTTTTCTCATGCTTCTTCAGCTGTCTTGACGCGTACGCTGTCACTTTGCCTCGCTGCATCAGCACGCACCCAAAACCTTGTTTTGATGCATCATAATAGACCACAAAGTCGTCAGGTCCATCAGGGAGTGCTAACACTGGAGCATTGCATAGCTTCTCCTTTAGAATGCGGAAAGCTTCATCTTGTTCATCGCCTCACACATATGTCTTATTCTTTTGAGTCAACAGGGTGAGGGGCTTGGCGATCTTGGAGAAATTCTTAATAAATCTCCGGTAATAACCCGCCAATCCTAAGAATGAACGAATTTCAGTTGACGATTCAGGAGTCTTCCAGTTCTTGACTGACTCAACCATGCTAGGATCCACGTAGATACCATCACGGTTGACCACATGTCCTAAGCACTGTACTTCTTGTAACCAAAATTCGCACTTTGAAAATTTGGCGTACAACTTCTCCTTCTTGAGTAAGTCTAAAATCGTCTTCAGGTGGACTTCATGCTCTTCTTCTGACATTGAGTAGATTAAGATGTCGTCAATGAACACAATTACGAATTTGTCCAAATACGGCTTACAGACGCGGTTCATTAAGTCCATAAATATTATTGGCGCGTTTGTCAGTCCAAATGGCATGACTATGAACTCAAAGTGTCCATAACGTGTTCTAAATGCGGTCTTCGGTATATCTTCTTCTCGAACTCTTAACTGATGATATCCCGAACGAAGATCTATCTTGGAGAAACAACACGCACCTTGTAATTGGTCAAACAAGTCATCAATTCTGGGGAGAGGGTAACAGTTCTTTATATTCAACTTGTTTAGTTCCCTGTAGTCAATACACATTCTCATCGATCCGTCTTTCTTCTTGACAAAGAGCACGGGTGATCCCCATGATGAGTGACTTGGTTGAATAAAACCCTTCTCTTGAAGTTCTTTAAGCTGGTTCGACAATTCTAACATTTCTGAAGAGGCTAACCGGTATGGAGATCTAACAACTGGCGATGCGCTTGGAATCAGATCGATGCGAAATTCTACCTCTCGCACATGAGGTAAACCTAACAGATCTTCTGGAAATACCTCAGGGAAATCTCGGACAACACATATGTCATCAAGCTTTTTCTCATCAGCCTTGATACATGCAAGTGAACGAAGATCCTTTTCCGGCCTCTCGCCTTGAACTTCAAGAATCTTGCCATTCCGAAGAGGAATACGGACAATCTTCTCATAATAATCGATGAGAGCTCGGTGGTATGCCAACCAATCCATTCCAATGATAACATCAAAACTACCTAGCCGGGTTGGTAACAAGTCTATTTTGAACACGTGATTACACAAGACTAAGGTGAAACTACGTAAAATGGTATTGGTGCTAACAACTTTTCCGTCTGCTAATTCGATTTCATAACTAGTATTTAAAGTAGCTAGGGCAATATCAATAAAATGTGTAAACGCAGAAGATACATAACTCTTCTCAGCACCCGAATCAAAGAGAATACAAGCATAGTGATCATTAAGAAGAAACGTACCCGTGACCACATTTAGATTCTGCTGTGGATTTTCAATCACCACGTAAGCTCTCCCACGAGCTCCATCATTCTGCTGGTTCCCTGCTTTCGGAAACTTGTCCTTGTAATGTCCTTTCTCACCACACCTGAAACATGTCACATTCTGCAGGAAGTCATTACCTGCATCCTGAAACCTAACTCTACAATCCTTCTCCATGTGACCTATTCTTTGACATCTCTGGAACTTTTGAGGACACGGTCCATGATGGTGTAAGTTGCACTGGTTACACTTTGGTAAATTTCCAGCATAAATCTGTTAGTATAGATTCACCCTTTGAACAATGATCCGGAGGCTTGGTAAAATAGAAAAAAAATTGAGCCATATTATTAGAGAGAAAAAGAGAGAAAAGAGAAGAGATAGAAAAAAGAAGAAGCAGGAGTGTTTTTGTATGTGTGTGGTTTAATAGAGAAAAAGGAACCACACACACACTCACACTTTACAATGTGAACTCCTACCCCTCCATGGAAGTATGGAGGGAGTATTTATAGTCCCGATATCGACTAGCTAAACTAACCCGACCCGACTATAAATGATAAATGTAATTCCGGATTAGTCACCATATTTTAGGGCTAACAATCTTCCCCCAATATGCGGACATACGGAATTACTTACAATGTTCCTATCAGGTACAAATACAACAGAAATAAAGTCTTCCAAAGCACTTCCAAAGCTGAAGTTGTCTTGTGAGTTCTCTTGGTCTTGAAACTTGTATTCCAGCTTGGATCTTCATTGTCTTTACTTGTACAGGAACCATTGTAGTATGCATGAACTGGATTAACTTCCCCCCAATCCATGCAGCATGTCTTGAAAAGCTTTCTTCATAGACTCCTTTTTGGCGAAGTTTCTGAATCAAGTTTCGGAATTAGCTTACACCTAACCAATCATCCCTATCTTAGCTGATTCTGATAACAATTGATAGTAGCTTTGAACAATCTTCTACTTGTTCTTCAGATACGTGCACAGCGGAATTTTGTAGATGTTCAAACCACCACCAACGACCACTGCTTTTGTCGACAGGCTTGATGAATATTTGTTCGAGGTTGCATGACGTGGGAAATCAAAAGGCACATTTCTTTTCATCACGTATGCAGAATACTGTCATATAAACGATTTTCTAAGTTAAAGTAATTCCGACACTTCTTCACCAACTAGAAGTTGACTCTTCAAAAGGTAATACTTTAAAGTCAATATTATGTCCAGGAGTTCTCACATTTCCCCCATGAGTCGGTTGCGCAAAACTCTCTCGGAACGCTCAATTGTCTGGTGGTACGTTCATATACTCGAGAAGTTCTTGTCAGAGCAGAGGTATAAATCAGAAACGTAGAGGAGATGAAGCAAGATTCAAGAACACTTGGTATATATCAAGGTCTTCATGAATGAATGTCATCCGAAGAAACATTTGGAGATTTTGCTTAGATCTCGTGAAAGTATCTTTTTCTTTGTAATAGCAAGAAGAAGAATATATCGTTTCGAGAGAAGTGTCTGATTACATCTCAAACCTTAAGTATCTGTGGTTGCTGGTCCTTAACGCTTTACGCGCAGCAGACTCTCGTATTCTGTAGGCTTATTGTCTATGGACTCATCATAGGAGTTGATTATCGTTAACAACTTCTCGATATAATCTCAATACGAAATGTAAAGAGAATGCCCCGCAACAGGTTTGTGATATTTGTTACTTGAATTCGTTAAGACAATCTACTATTGCTTGATGAAAGTACGGTGCAGTATGAATAAATGCTCTGTAAAGTACCTTCCTATACTTAACATCGCAAATTATGTCATAAGAAGTACAACTCCTCTTGAATTTATCCATTCGACATTGCAGTGTGACACTTTAATAGAAGATATAGTAGACTACACAACGTAACCCTCCTTTAAGTGATAGTGTGTCTCAGAGCGTCTCTTCATCCAACCACCCCTTGACCGCTGGAAACTAGATAATCCAAGTCTTAATCATAATTGTATACGTTCAAGCAAGTCATCAATCGACAGAAAATAGAAGAAAGTCTCGATGATGAAATAAGTAGACGCCTCTGTGAAATCCAACTTCAATTGCAAATAAGGGATACCAAATCAACTCCGTGATCACATGTCATCGTAATCCGAATCTCTAGCCATTTTGTCATTTAAGTGAATCTTTTCAGGATCGTTTTGGGATTAAGTGTTGTTGTTTGTGTGGTGTGTTGTTATGGTTGATTGTGTTTTATGAGTCTCGATTCTTGATTGTGGTGTTTGTATGCAATTCACGTTCACGGGATTTTACACGTCTATGATTAAAACCGATAAATGAATTAACGGGATTTTACAAAATCAATAGAAAAAACCGTGAATGAATTGATTCGGACTCAGCGGCCAATGATTTAATTGTCTAAAAACAGATAATTTTCTGGCTAGGGTTACAGCAGATTGTTTAACTAGGCTCACCAAACTGAAACGGGCCTCAAAATACAGATGGGCCGTGAGCTAGAACAAAAACAAGTGTAACACAAATTCCAAAAAAAAATGATAAAATGTTATTTTAAATCTTAGTAACGAGCTTTTTGGGCCTTGAATAAAATCCTTAACCAACTTTTAGGGTGGTTTACAGCGTGATCCGTCACGTGTTTCTCTTCGATTTGGCAGGTTCACGGGCTGACAGCGGTCTTACGATCAAAAGTTTATTTGCCGTGTACTGAACCATTTTCTTCACGCAAGATTTCTAATCAAAACGCAATGAATAAAAAATTGGGCAGAGTAACGTTTAGTCAAAACGCAATGATGTCTTCAAAACGCAACCTGTAATCAAAACGCAGTGAACCAAAACGCAACCAATGTCAAAAATGCAATTAGTCAAAAACGCTACAATGTCAAAACGCAATGAGTCAAAACGCAATGAGTCAAAACGCAATGAGTCAAAACGCAATGAGTCAAAACGCAACCAATGTCAAAACGCAATGAGTCAAAACGCAGTGAGTCAAAACGCAATGAGTCAAAACGCAATGAGTCAAAACGCAACAAGAAGGAAGTCAAAACGCAACAAGAAGAAATCAAAACGCAACATGAATTTTGCCAGAAAGTCAAAACGCAACGACGAAATATACGAGTTTTTCCACCTAAAATCGCCTAAAAATCGCCCTTTTTGACCTTTTAGCTTGATTTCTCTTGCACAATTAGCTACCTTATGCCTAGATCTTGCTTAATAACATAAACATTTACACATCTAAGCACACAAATTCGGGTTTGATTTTTTTCTATTGACTTCTTTTTGACCACGAATTTGATCTTGTTTAACCACAATAATCAGTAGATAAACAACACGGATTCCCCCTATGCTCTGGTGCCAATTGTTAGGATCTCGTAATCACTTCATAACATATAATCAAACACGAAATCAAACTAGAAATGAGAAAGAGTGTGAGTTGTTTAGAGAGAGAGTTTAGAGAGAGAGAGTTGAGAGAGAAAAGAGAAAAGATATATTAGATATTTTCAACAACTTTAACAACTTACTTTTTCTAAAGAAGAAAAAGCTTATATACCCCGTCGCGTTAAATGACGCGCGGGATATTTAACTAGGACCCGGGCTCGGGTTTTGCTTGGGATTAAACCCGAAACATATACAATATTAGATTCACTATCGAGCCCGATTCCCGATATTATCCTATTACAACATTAACTAATTAAAGACCGAAGCTCCATCGTAGAGTGACCGAACTTCCTTGTTCGACTCAATAAATTGAAATGGACAAACAATTGTAGGATCCCGTAACACTTCACTTCATAGAATCAAACACGAAATCGGAACAAGAAAAAAGATGAGGAGAGTTGTTTAGAGAGAGAAAAAGGAGAGAGAAAATGAGAGAGAAAAGAGAAAAGAATTATTAGATATTTTGAACAACTGAACAACTTACTTTTCCAAATGGAAAAGTTCCTTATATACCCCCGACACTTAAAAGTGACGCGCGGGATATTTAACTAGGACCCGGGCTCGGGTTTTGCTTGGGATTAAACCTGAAACATATACAATATTAGATTAACTATCGAGCCCGATTCCCGATATTATACTATTACAACATTAACTAATTAAAGACCGAAGCTCCATCGTAGAGTGACCGAACTTCCTTGTTCGACTCAATAAATTGAGGCTAACAATCTCCCCCGAACTGAGGTCTTGAACACGGGAACGAGCTTCCTTTATTGGCTCAATAAAATTGAGGCTAACAGATGATCAAATGATGATTAATAAGTCTAAGTGTAAAAACATCAAGTTCATATTGATAATTTCCAAAATTTACTAAGTTATCCAAGTTTAATCCATAATTCCCTCATGATCCCTAAACAAACATGTTAAACTACTCCATATTCATTAATTCAAAACACATAACAAGCATGAACAATTCAGAATTCATAATAATAAAGTAAGGAAAGGTGTTTATACCAAACTCAATAGCAAATTATATTGATTCTCAAAAGTTTTCTTCGAACAATAATTCCAACAACCTGGAAATTCAACTATAACCACTATAACACCTTCTTAACACAACCTTCTGAGATCAAATGGCACTTTCCTCTACTAAAACGTGGAATGTGATAAAGAATAAGGTTTATTCTTCAACAATTCCCTAAGAATAATTTTCTAACTATTTAGAAGTGATTATAGATGATTAGAATGAAGAATGGGATGCCTTTCTCTTCCAAAATCGTGCTCTATTTATACTTGAGGATGGTGCCTCAGTTTCTAAAATTTAGGCAGTGAAAAGTTGCACAATCATTGCAATCATTTATGACTTAGGAGTAACTGCAGGAGAAGTGCGCCGCACAACGAAAATTGTGCGTCACACTTGGTGTTTAATTAAACTGCATTTACTTCATCTTGAAGTACGCCGCACAAAAATAATTATGCGCCGCACTTTGGCCTTGTTCATTAATTCTTCCTTAAATTCTATTCTAGATTCTTCATATAACGATCGTTAGTGCATTTAACGGAATTCTTTTGCACGTTTAGTCCTTTTCTTCATTCTTGGTCCTGATATGAATATTACACAACAAACAAGCAAACTTTTCAATATTTCATGCATTAACATATATATTTCACATATTTTCGAGGGATATTTTATGTATATTTAGAGCGTTATCATATACAATACCTTTCCATACAGTCTGTTATCCGAACCGGATCAGCCTAACGTAGTCTAAGCTTACTACTTTTTTACTAATCGAATAACTCCTTTCTAAGGGAATACTTTTGACATACTTAGATTAGCAACTGAATTCTATTTCTCGTCTTCCCTTATCCTCATAGGATTTTAGCCCATCTTAGATTTCCTTTATCCCTTCCTTAATCTGGACGATCTTTATTCATCTGAACGGTCCTAACACTTTAACCATATGTTTAAGAATGATAGACCGTGCTAAAACTAACACGAGTACCCAAGTTCTCTTGGAATTCCTGTCTAAATTTAAAAGTGAATCTGATGTCTCCATCAAGAACTATAGAGACAAGTGGTCTATAACTAGCTATGATCTACAAGGGTGTAATTTCTCGAACGTTTCTATAATGTTAATTTCTTATTAAGTATTAGTTGGAAAACTAAAATTACGTTTTAGTTACGGGCATCACAATCTAACAGTTGCATTATACCACATGACATGCGTCGTAACGTGATCATGATTACCTAGGCATATTTATTAACACACAGGATGGTTTAAACATCTTAAGTTTATTCTCTCTGATTAAATTGACCAAGTAGCATAATAATATCCCGTGAGAATTGCTGATCACATCTTAACTCTTTAAACTCTCTGGCTAACTTACCAACCTCGTATTCTGTCGGCTATCTATTGTGACCATATGATGAAGTAAACCCGATATTCTAAACTTGAAATTGAAGTACAATCCCTCAAATTTGTTACTTAAGCTTTTACTATTGTTGATTGAAGAACAGTGCATAATCAAATCTCTAAGTACCCTATACCTATCAAAAGTATAAGAAGTACACCACCTCTTGAAACTATCCACAACTGCATCTACGTATGACATTGAGCACTACAACATATCTCCTTTAAGTGATAACTATACATTGTGAGTACTATAATGTAAGTCTTTACATAAGGTATAACTGGATAATTTAAGTCCCAATCATAATCTCTAAGTGCTCAAGCAAGTCATCAATCGATAAAGTGGGTTTAAAGAAAAGGGGTAGAAAATAAAAGGAAGTCTCAATGATGAAATAAGTAGACGCCTTCGTGAAATCCCACTTCAATCACAAATAAGAAATACCAAATCAACTCCGTGATCACTTGTCATTCTATAATCCGAATCTATAGCCGTTTGACATTTGAGTGGATCTTATATAGGATCGTTTTAGCATTAAGTGTTGTGTTTGCTTTGGTGTTGTGTTGTAATGTTGTTAACTAGGATAAACAATGTAATGAATTGTTGTTAAGGGGTAAACATTGTCGATTTAAGTTTGTCATTTAAGCACAAATAGGAAACAAGGACTAACGGTGTAATGGATTTAACTTTTAAGGGCTAGCAGGTGTTAATTTAATAACAAGGTCGAATGGTGAATGATGGTTAACATTGAGGGTAGGAAATGTAACTTCTGATTAGGGCTTATAACTTTTATATAAACCGTTCTCGCCCTTTTCAAACCCTCGTCTTCTTCCCTTAACCTCAAACCGCGAACCAACTTGAAAAAACCGCCTCTGCAAGACCTTACATTGCGTGATACTGTAAGACAAACCACTTGAGTACCATGCTCAAATCGCATGATTCATTAAGCTCAAGTCGCCTGAGTATCTTGCTCAAATTGTATGATTCATAAAGCTCAAATCGCCTAAGTATAGTTTGTTAAATCGCCTAGCAAAGTTAAACAAACCGCCTGGCTAAACTGAACCGCCTGATTAGGGTTTTGTCAAACCACGTAATAAGCTGTGACAAATCGCGTGAATAACCTGCTCAAATCGCCTATTTTAAAAACTTAAATCGCCTGATAACAAACTCAAATCCTTGTCAAACCGCATAGTACAAACCTCCTAGTAAGTTTAAATCGCGTGAGTTCATGAACAAATCTCCTGGTATATTTGCCAAACCGCGTGTATTTTTGTTTTTGCCAGCTTTTTCAAGCCAAACCGCGTGTACCATATCAATAGTACAAACAACAAAAATGTCCTTGTGTTTCACCATTCTCAAACCGTGGCTTTCAAAAACAATGATTTTGGAACGTTTTTATCAAGAAATAGTTCCAAAAGATCATTGTTAGGATCGTTTTTAAGCAATGGTTCCAAAAGTAACATTTAGGAGGGTTTTTCACAAAATGGTTCCTAAAGAAGGTTTTTAGGAACGATTTTAGCAAAATGGTTCCAAAAGATTTTTCCTAAATAAGCTGCTGGTATCCTTCAAATAAGCCACGAAATAGTTTCAACAATAAGCTAGAAACATTATTAGAAAGAAAAGATTCAAGATTTTTGAAGAATTACTCATAAACAACCAATAAGCTTTGAAATAAGCTTAATAAACCACGAAACACCATAATAAGCAAAAAAATACACGAAACACCCCCGGGTAGCTCTGATGCCAATTGTTGACATTAAAGACTAACCAAGAACAATCTGGAGGTCGGAGAGGATAGAATAAATGGAAAGCCATGTTTATTAGATTAGAGAGAAAAGGAAAGATTTGTGTGTTTCTAGAGAGAATGAGGAGAAACACACACACTTGAGATGTTACAAAATAATTATCCTCACCCCTCAATGGAAGTATAAAGGGGAATATGCAGCCCATGATACGTCTAACTATCCTATAATGACATAACTAGTCCTTGCATATCCGACTATAAGTAAACTAATGTAATTTCAAATAATTCTTCATATTTTAAGGCTAACAGGATACTCCTAAGATAAAACTGATACAAAATTCTATTTCTCTGCCAAGTAAAATTACCTTGGGATTCTTCTAATAGTATATCAGGAAATTCCTAGACAACTGTAATGTTGTCGCGATCGAGAGTAACTTTCTAAGAATCAATAACTTAAACTAAGTATACTTAACATTTACGAGCCAAGTATCTCTTGGCTTTAGTATGAATACTTGTAATCGGGGGACTTTCTTATGCTCATATAGATGAATGTTTCTCCCCTCACTTAGGTTTTTTTAACCCATATCAACCTATTTTAACATGTATAACAACTTGGTCAGATCAAGTTATTATGTACAATTTATACGTCGATTTCCCTACAGACATAGGAATTCGAATCATATAGGGACTTTTCATCATTAAAATCCCACTTCACCCTTCTTAAAATATAGAGGTCATATATCAATTCGTATCGTCTATTTCCTCTTTATGTTTAAGGAGGCCTATACTAATTTATCGTATGATAGCTTTCGACTGGATAACTTAGTTATAGCTGACTAAATCATATAGAAATCAATATAACACACGAGCAAGTATTTATGTTCACAAAGAAGGCGCCTGTAATGACATCACGTGTCTTTATTCTTATCAAACACTAGAAGGCGCAACCCAAAGGCCCTTAGTGATAAGCTATAGAATATGAGCATCTTCCTGCTCAACTGTTACGGCATGTATGAGAAATATAGTTCCCTAAATTCTTTGGTTATATATACACACAATAGCTGGGTTCGGTCAGGGAGTTCTTAATAAATCTGTAAACTGATGAGTAAATCTGATACGTCGATAGGGATTTCTGACGCATTTCTTAATTTCCACAAAGGAAAATTTTCTGAATATACTTTTGGATCATGATATAACATGATATGCAAAGGTCATATATTCCTATGCTTACATCTACCAAACGGGATCAATCCTTAAGTATAATACAATACCAATAAGTCCTCGTTATGTGATGCGATTATTACCACGTTGGCTAGGCATCGTAATAATTCCATTAGATAACCAAGTCCCCATCGTTACCATATCATACTAAATTCGTGAACACAACATAATTTCATAACAAGCAAATAACGAGTACTATACTATAACTGATACTACATACATATGCGAAAACGTGTCCAACTCTATAGGTCGCCTAGAGCCTAGGTTTAAGTCTAAATACCAATCTATGGTGGACACCTAGATCCCTTAAACCATAGCTCTGATACCAACTTGAAATGCCCATACTAGGATTATTTTTTTAAAACCAAGAATGTTGCCAATATTGACCTTTGCTACTACACAAGTAACTTTTTAAAATTATAATAAGATTAAGACTTTGAAAATATATTTAATCTAAAGTAGACTCAAAGAGCTTTTCGGCGATATCTGGTACGACCTCCAACGAGTCACATATCAAATTATACAAAATAAGCAAGAGGACAAAAACCCAGAAATACTTTTTGAGGCTTTTGGCCGGCGGATGGCTAACTCGGCTGATGGCTGGCTAACTTGGCCGGCGGCTGGAAGCCTTAGAGACCTCCAAGGTCGGCGGCTAAGCCCCCACGGCCAGCGACTGTGCCCAGTTTAGCCTATTTTCCTTTACTTTTTCTCATCTTTCTTTCGAGAACTCCCTTTTTACCAATATGTATTAGACTCAAACTCAAAATAACACTTTTAAACATATCATTAACATCCGATAAAGGTTTAAGACTAGCTTGGATCCATACCAAGTCAATGTGGATCAAAACAGGTGGAATTGACATTATGCCAAACACCCCTTAAACATATCAACATGACATTTACTAATCTTTAAAACTACATGATTCTGCGTTTATACAAACCGTGTGTAACCCTTGTCCTATTTGTGTTTTGAATATGCTAATTTAGTCCTTTGACTTTTTGACGTTTGTTAGTTTATTCAAAATTTGTACCGTGTTGACGGTGGTGAGTTTATAGAATATAAAGTATTTTATGGTTTATTGTGAATAATAGTCTCTTTTTGAGGGTAGTATTATGTTATGAATGTTCGGGGTGTTTGACTCGTGAATTTTTAAGAAATGCCAAAAACGAGTCCCGACACGTCTGATAATGTCCTAAAATGAGTTTTTAATGAATAAAACGCGGAAATATGTCAAGTAAATACTCTAAGTTATTGGAAAAGTATTTTAAGATGAATAAAAATGCAAAGTAACTCCGGGGAATATTTTACGATCAAGTTTTATGAGTTTTAAGTGATCCCGACACGAAAAGAAAGACCCGAGACCCCATAGGCTCCCTTACCGCGGGTTCTAGACCAAGGGTAGACATCAAGGCTTTATTTTAGCTAACTTATCCTAAGGTGGGTACAAAATGGCATCTTTACACAATTATCATCTCATTTTCTTGTTTTCAAAAAAATAAAACACACACACACACTTGTGTGTGTTCGTCCGACCCAAAAAAACACACAAACACTCGCATTTTTCAAACTTTGATAAAAAAACGTGAAGATTTGGTGATATATTGGGTTGATTCTAGTGTTCGGGTATTCATTAAAATAACGTTTAGGTTGTCCGGTTCGCGTCAAAAAATTATTTTGAAGACCATTTTTGTAAGTCTTTCAAATTCAAATTTAACTTGTACTTTTATATGGTAAATGATGGATAGATGTTAGTTGTACAAGTTGATCGTCGTAAAAATCAAAATTTGAAAATGAAACAAATGGAAAAGGGGTGTTGTTTTACGTCGAACTTAAGAAAGAAATAAAGGGGTTTTGTTAGTTTTGATATTGTGGTCGTGATGGTTAAAAAAACATGTATTTTCTATGTGACTTATTTTGTATATGGCTTATTTTGGCTTATTTATAGGTTTGAATGGCTTATTTTGAGCTTATTGGCTCTCGAAAATTTAGGGTAACACAAGGAAAGTGTTTTTGGTTATTACTCTAGTATGTCGTATTTTTGTGTACTATTATTAAAGCTTATGGTGAAAACCAAATACGATACGTAGCTTATTAGCTTATTTTTAAGCTTAATATATATTTTTTTGGAGCTTGTGGGCTCACGGCCCAATAAGCATCAACAAGCCGTGGCTTGTTGATGGCTTATTATGGTCCGAATTATTTGGTTACCTATTATATTGGACTTATATTACTAATGGGCCTTGGTTTTGGGCTTAGAACCTATATTGGATATATAAAAACCTTAATGGACCCTTATTGGGTCTTAAAGCCTAATAAGCTTTAAATTGTCATTTTAAGGATTTTGGTGAACTTTTGAAAAATGAAATGCGATTATGAAATGAATCTGAAGGTCGTTTTGCGGAAATATAACTTGGAAAACGTGGCAAAATACGATTTTGAGGTTTTTTTTTCGAAAAGTGGTTAAAGTGTAAAAAGTGTTTGAAATTAAGGTTTAAAAACTTTAGAAATGTTGCATAAACGTACGGGTCATGTTGAAATTTCGTGAAAAGTATATACTTAGAAATTTTACTTAAAACATGATTTTCTAATTTAATAATATAATTTTATTATTTTAATACGTCGACTAAAAGACGAAAAATAAAAATTTTCTCGAAACTTTTCTAAAATATTTAACGAACTTAAACGTTTCATTTCGTATAGTATAAATGATATATTTATGGTAACTAAGTGTACCGAATGGACTTATTGAAATATATTTATAATTATTTATTATAAATATTTACTTATATTGCTTATCAATTTTGCTAAATAGTATAAATATATTGTACTAAGATATGGGTTGATATGGTGTCTTTTGGAGTTAAGTCGTTGACCATCACACCACTAAGACGTTTAAGATAACCGTACAACAAGCGTCTAACCACTATGCATCATACCTGAAAAACTGTTTTGGTAATGAATGATAAAATAGGACATTCACTGGACTAGGTCGTGTGCGGACGTCGTTGCATTTGCTTGTGTGATAGTGTGTTTGCTGTTGGAGACAGTTTCTTGAGGTGAGTTCTCGTAGCCCCACTTTTTAAATCTTTTTTGTTGGGGGAAAATGATACTCAAATGTGTTTTGAAATGTATTATGATCTGTGCGAAATGTGGTTTTGTTTTCGGACAAATTATGTGCTTATGACTGCTATGTGAATATTATGTGTTACATGATGTTTGGATCGGAGGGGTACGCCTATCCCAATATATGTGTGGTTATCGGATCGACGGGGTACGCCTACCCTAGTATGTGTGAGGTCCTACCGTAATATAGTGCTCCAGCTGGTAGGCCCTTTAGGTGCGTAAGTGACATATCAGAGTTGCGGCTCCAAGAGCATTTGTATATGCTGGTTTGGTGACTAGCGGGGATGCTAGGTCATCGTACATGATTAGCGAGGATGCTAAGTCATGGGTTTGTTTGCATATATTCACTGTCATATTGCACAATTGTCCACCTGTTTAAATGATTAACATAACAATTGGGTTTAAGGTCAAACCTACAAGCTCGCCAACATTATTGTTGACGTTTTTGAGTATCATTTTCAGGTGAAGTTAATGATCGTTAAAGTTGTGGTGCATGTAGCCGATTTTTAGAGAATCCCGTAGGAATGTTGTTTGAGAAGTCTTTCATTTGATGTATGTTATGGATTTAGTTTCTTAAGGATTGAAGTTAAGCTTGTATGGACCCATACGTGGGCTTATAGTTGTAATAATTGCCGACTATGTGATGTGTTCTTGGATGGGACATCACTCAAGGTTGTTTTGAGGTTGATGGTCATCATGACACTTTCATTTATGCATTTTAGTTTTCTCTATTATGTATCTTGTGTTATGATTGATCATTATGTTGCATTCCCATGTTTCGGCCACTGACGGGGTGTGACAAAAATGGTAATCAGAGCCAAGGTTATAGAGAATTAGGTGGTTTGGCCTAGACTATAACCTAGGAACCTTCATATAGTTGCATTATAGTATCTATGTGCGCGGTGTTCCGCGTATACGTGCTTATGTGGATATAAAGTATATCATTAGTTAAGTCATTCATTGAAATAGGTGAGCCTAATACTAGGTACAACTGGGAAAGGATACGGATATAAATACGGTGGCTAACGTAGTTATAAACGTACCATGACTCACGCATATTTAGTATTATCATCCACACAAATTAGTGTTGACACCTTAGGATCGTATTATGGGTATGTGTAACCTTTGCCCTTTTTGTGCTCTGAATATTTCATTTATAGTCCTTTGATTATTTGACTTCTGTCAGTTTATTCAGATTTTGTACCGTGTTGTCGGTGGTGATTTTGTTGAGAATTGTGGTGAATTATAGTTTGTTGCGATTAATAATCCCTTTTGAAAGGTATTATTGTGTTATTTGTATTTCGGGTGATTTGACCCGTGAATCTTGAGAAATGCCAAAAAACGAGTCTGACACGTCCGTTAATGTCCTAATGAGTTTTGAAGGGGTTTGAAGTGTAAATATGTCGTGTGAATACTCTAGGTTAATGGAAAAGTATTTTTAAGGTGAATAAAAATGCTAATTAACTTTGGGGTAAATTTTACGGTTGAATTTTACAAGTATTTAAGTGATCCCGACACGAAAAGAAAGACCCGAGGCCCTTTGGATGCCATAGCCGGTCATGGGATGGTTAAGGGGACAATGTGGCTTAATTTTAGCTAATGTGTCCCAAAGATGTACAAATATATTCCTTCCACTAGCTTCTCATAATTCCATTTCATTTAAAAAAAATACACACACACTTAAGTGTGTGTGTATGGTGCGTCCGATTTAAGCCACCAACAAACATTCGTAAATTTTCAAACTTTGATCGAGAACGTGATATTTCAGGTTGATACGATTATTTGGGTATTCATTTAAACAACGTTTGGGTTGTCCGGTTCGTGTTGAAATATACATTTTTGAAGATTTTCTTGTAAGTTTTTAAATTTAAATTTCATTTGTCCTTTTGGGTTTGTTTTGATGCATAGATGTTAGTTGTACAAGTTGATCGTTGTGAAAATCGATTTTTAGAAGCGAAACGAATAAAAAGGTGGTGTTTGGTTCGTGGGTTATAAAAAGGAAAAAGGGGATTTTTGTAGTTTTGATGTTGTGGTCAAACTGGTTGAATAATATATGTTGCTAGATAGCTTATTTTTTTATAGTAGCTTGTATAGCTTATTCGGGCTTATTTTAAGCTATTTCATGGCTTATTTGGGGCTTATATGCCACAAAAATTTCCCAAAATCACTAGGAAAATAATTTTGATTATTTTTTTGTTGTGGACTATTTTTTAGGCTTATGTTAGTAACCAAATGCGATACGTAGCTTATTAGCTTATTTTCAAGCTTAATATACGTATTATGGAGCTTGTGAGCTCACGGCCCAATAAGTCTATTTAAGCCATGGCTTAATAGGAGGGCTTATTATGATCCGAATTATTTTCTACTTATTGGTATAAGCTTATGTGTGTAAATGGACCTTGGTTTTGGACTTGGATCGTATTTTGGACTTATAAATATCTTAATGGACCCTTGTTGGGCCTTAAAGCCCAATAAGCGATATTTAGTCGTTATGAGAGTTTTGATGGACTTTTGGAGGTGAAAATGTATTTACGAAGTGATATTGAACGATATTTTGGGAAAACGTGTTAGTAAACATTAAAGATTGAGATTTTGGAGTTTTGTCGAAAAGTGTCGAATTTATGAAAAGTGTTGAAAATAACGTTTGAAACCTTGGAAAACGTTGTATGAGCGTACGGGTCATGTCAAAATTGCGTAAAAAGTTTATACTTAGAAATTTTACTAAAAACATGATTTTTGATTTTAAATAATAAAATATTATTTTATTATTTAATTATTTTTATAAATTCCCTAAAAGACGAAAAATATAATTTTTCTCGAAACTTCTCTAATGTGTTTATTATGAGTAAACGTTTCAATTTCAATCATATTATGATTATTTTGAGGTGACTAAGGTTACCGAATGGACTTATCGAGATATATTTATAATTATTAATTATAAATATTTACTTATATTACTTATCTATTTTCTTTAAATAGTATAAGTATGTATTATTGAGTAATGGGATTGATATGATTGTTGGGATATGTCGTCAACCATCACACCACTAAATTGTTATGAGTAATTGTACAACGCGTCTAAACTCTATGCATCAAACGTGAAGATTGTTTTGGAATTGGATGACTAAATTAGGACATTAACTGGACTGGGTCGTGTGCGGGCATCATTGCATTTGCTTGTGTGATTGAGATTTGGTTGCTAAAGACTTGCTTGAGGTGAGTTCTCGTAGCCCTATTTTTACTGTTTTTCCATTGGGGGAAAATGATACTCAAATGTGTTTTGAAATGTTTTGAATTGATCTGTGTGAAATGTTGTTTTGTTTTAGGACAAGATATGTGCTTATGACTGCTATGTGAATATTATGTTTTGCATGATTGTTTGGATCGGAGGGGTACGCCTATCCCAATATTTGTATGATTGTTCAAATAGGATGGGTACGCCTACCCAATATTTGTGTGATTATTGGAGCGGATGGGTATGCCTACCCTGGTTTGTGTGTGGTCCTGCCCTAATTTTAGTGCTCCAGCTGGTAGGGCCTTTAGGTGCGTAAGTGACATATGGTTATTGATTAACGGTGATGTTAGATTGTTTGCATATATTCACTGTCATATTGCACTATTGTCCACTGTTGAAATATTGGCACAACTTTTATGTTTAAGGTCAAACCTACGAGCTCACCAACATTATTGTGGACATTTTCGAGTATCATTTTCAAGTGAAGTGAAAGAGGAATAGTTTGGTGATGTGTGCTAGCAGACTTAGAAGTATCCCGAGTGAAATTTCATGTGAAGTCTTGCTTGCTTATTTTGTTTGGTTTTAGTATTTGGAAGTTTGGCTTAAGTTTGGATTTTGGACCCCTACGAGGGCATTTGAATAATTGTAAGAGATTGTGGATTTTGGTTGTGATTTAGGACATCACTCGAGGCTGTTCGAGGTTGATGGTCTTCATAGCACTTGAAGTTTATGCATTGTAATTTTCTCTATATTATATCTTGTGTTATGATTGATCATTATGTTACATTCCCGAGTTTCTGCCATTGTCGGGGTGTGACAAATTGGTAATCAGAGCCAAGGTTATAGAGAACTAGGTGGATTGACCTAGACTATAACCAAAGATCCATCGTTTAGTTGCATATATGATCTATGTGTGTGGTGTTCCGCTTTTGTTTGCTTTTGTATGTTCGCGATTTGGTGCTTTAGTTATGTCAGTCATTGAAATGTGTGAGCTCAATATTAAATATGACTGGGAAAGGATGCGAATATAAGTACGGTGGCCAACGTAGTTATAAGCGTATCACAACTCACTCATACTTAGTAATGTTGTTCACCCAAATCGATGTTGACACCGTAGGGTGGTCTTATGTGTATATCTGTATATATAGTAAGATATTCTATATATATGTGAGTCTTCCTGCCTACCTCACGTTGCCCATGTTCTCCCTCGTATAGATAATGCCGCCAAGGATAAGGACCCGAAGTAATGGCCGGCATGCTGCCGATTCATTAGGAGGGGGAACGGGTGTACAGGTTGGTAGAGGTGGAATGGGTAGAAGACCTAGGGAAGGTAATGATGAGCGTATTGATGATTTGAATGGTCAAGGAAATAACCAGGTTTGGGAGCTAATGGGGGAGTAAAGGGAGTCAATGGGAATGTAGAGGGAGTCAATGGGGGTGTAGGAGGAGCACCCGACTTCTCGACGATAATTGCCCAACAATTGCAGAGCCTCTTACCCGCCATGCTAGCTTAGGTTGGTAACCAAGGAAATGTTGGAAATCAGACTGGTAATGCGGTTAATGAGAACGTTTAGGAGAACGTTGGGAATGTGATAGTAAATGGCAACCAGGTAGGTTGTTCATATAAGGAGTTCTTAGCTTATAACCCTAAGGAATATAATGGTAAAGGAGGTGTTGTAGTTCTTACTTGTTGGATTGAGAAAATGGAGTCTATGCATGATATGAGTGGTTGTAGTATTGACTAAAAAGTAAAATACACTGCTGGTTCTATTGTGGGTAAGGCTTTAACGTGGTGGAACTCTTAGATCCGCAGGCTAAGCCAGGAAGTTGCTGTTAGTATGTCATGGAATGACTTTAAGTTTATGATGATACAATAGTTTTGTCCTAGTCATGAGATGCAAAAGTTGGAATATGAGTTGTGGAATCACGCCATGGTCAGGGCTAGCCATGCTGTGTATACTAATAGGTTTTATGAGTTGGCTAGGTTAGTTCCACATTTGGTAACTCCAGAGAGTAGGATGATTGAGAGGTATGCGTATGGCCTTGCTCTACAGATCCATGGGATGGTGGCAACAACGAAGCCAAAGACTATACAGAATGTTGTGCAGATTTCTGGTGCACTGACCGATAAGGCTGTTAGAAATGGATCAATTAAGAAGGTTGAAAAAAGAGAAAATATGGGGGAACCTAGCAAGGATAAGAATGGTAGGGATGATAATAAGAGGACTAGGACTAGAAATGCTTTTGCTACTACTGCAAACCCTGTAGGAAGGGAGAATACGGGTACTTAGCCCAAGTGTACCACCTGCAACTCCTACCATGCACCCGGAGGGCCTTGTCGCACTTGCTTCAACTGTAACTGCCCAGGTCATTTGACAAAGGATTGTAGAGGCGTGCCGAGGAATGTGAATCCTGTCAATGCTAGAAACCCAACTGTTAAGGCATGTTATGAGTGTGGTAGTACCGACCATGTCAGGTCAGCTTGTCCTAGATTGAATAGGGCACAAGGACTGGAAGAAAAACGTCCAAACCAAGTTGCTGCTAATAATGAGGGCCAGGGTCGTAGAAACCAAGAGAAAAAGGCTAGGGGTAGGGCATTCATGTTGGAAGCAGAGGAAGCTCACCAGGATCCGAACATTATGACGGGTACATTTACTTTGAACAATCATTTTGCCACTACCTTATTTGACTCTGGTGCCGACTATAGTTTTGTTTCCACTACTTTCATACCTCTGTTAGGCATAGAGCCCAGCGAATTAGGTTTCAAATATGAGATTGAGATAGCTAGCAGACAGCTAGTAGAGATTGATAAGGTTATAAAGGGTAGCAAACTAGAAATCGAGGGTCATGTCTTTGACATCGACTTGATACCTTTTGGGCATAGGAGTTTTGATGTGATTATAGGTATGGACTGGTTGTCTAATTATAAGGCTGAAATAATTTGTCATGAGAAAGTAGCGAGGATACCACTACCAGATGGCAAGGTGCTTAGAGTATTAGGAGAAAGACCAGAGAAATGAAAGAAAAGATGAGCAGCTAAAGAATGTAAGGCTAATAAAGAGAAGGTATTGAGAAGAGATAGTAGTAGTGAGAGATTTTCCCGAGGTATTCCCGGATGACCTATCTGGATTGCCGCCTGTTCGGGAATTAAGTTTGATTTGAGTTAATCCTGGTAAAGCTACGTCAGGGTGGTGTAGCAAAGTCTCCCTATCATTTGGCACTTTCTGAATTGGAGGAGTTGTCAGGATAACTCAAGGAACTCCAAGACAAAGGTTTCATTCGAACAAGCTCATCGCCTTGGGGAGCGCCGGTATTGTTCGTTAAGAAAAAGGATGGTTCTTTTAGGATGTGTATTGACTATAGAGAATTAAACAAGTTGACTATTAAAATCGTTTATCGCTTTCATAGGATTGATTGATCTATTTGTACCAACTATAAGGGTCGCACGTTTTTCTCAAAGATTAGCGATCTTAGGTTTGGATACCACAGCTGAGAGGTGCATGAGGATGACATTCTAAAGGAATGAGTTTAGACTCTTTATGGACATTTTCGAGTTCACAATAAATGCCTTTGGTTCGACTTAAGCACCAGCGGTATTCATGGATTTGATGAATAGGGTTTGTAGGCCTTATCTTGATAAATTTATGATAGTGTTTATAGATGATATCTTAATCTACTCTAAGACTCGGGAGGAGCATGTAGAACACTTAAGGTTAGTCTTGGAACTGCTCAAGAAGGAGAAACTATATGCTAAGTTTTCTAAGTGTGAATTCTGGCTAAGAGAAGTGTAGTTTCTTAGGCATGTGATAAATGGTAATGGGATTCATGTAGACCCTAGTAAGATTAAAGCTGTTAAGAATTGGAAAGCCCCTAGAACTCCGTCGGAGGTTCGTTCGTTCCTAGGATTGGCTGGATATTATCGTAGGTTCATTAAGAACTTTTCTAAGATAGCTAAGTCTCTTACTATCTTGACTCAGAAGTGTAAGACTTTCGACTGGGGTGAGGAACAGGAATTGGCATTTCAAACCTTGAAGGATAAGTTGTGTAATGCACCTGTTCTAGCTCTCCCCGATGGACCGGAAGACTTTGTAGTATATTGTGATGCGTCCGGGCTAGGACTAGGCTGTGTGTTAATGCAAAGAGATAAGGTGATCACCTACGCGTCTAGGCAGTTGAAAATTCATGAGATGAATATGACATATGATTTGGAAATGGGAGCAGTTGTATTTGCCCTTAAGATTTGGAGACATTATCTCTACGGGATAAAGAGTGTCATCTATATGGACCATAAGAGTCTTCAGCATATCTTTAGTCAAAAAGAGTTGAATATGCCACAGCGTCGCTGGATAAGTTGTTTAGTGATTATACTGTGAGATTCTCTTCCTCTGTAAGGCGAATGTGGTGGCTGATGCCAAAGTCGAAGGAGATAGTAAAGCTAAGTGAGTTAGAGCCTAGTGATTATGACCTTCAGTTGAGTATCCGGATAGGATACTAGGCGACCTTCAGAAGGAGCAGGAGGTTGTGGTATGAGTTTGCAGGATTTGCAAAAAGGTTGGGATGAGATGACTTTTTAACAAAGATGTGATGGGGGGGGGTGGAGGGCCGGCGCTGGGGGGTCTTTTTTTTGTACTACTGGGATCGAATATGGGTGCATTGAAGGGTGATGTGAGCGGCCCTGTGATATAGGGACGAAGCTCATAAGTCAAGTACTCTGCTACACCTGGAGCTGTTAAGATGTTTATTATGACCTTAGAGATAGGTGTTGGTGGTCGGGTATGAAGAAGGACCAGAGTGTTGTAGGTTTAGTAAGTGTTTTGGACTTGTTTGGAAGGTTAAGGCTACGTACTAAAGGCCATCTGGCTTGCTTAGCAAACCTTGAAGATTCCTAAATGGAAATAGGAAGGAATAGTTATGGATTTTATGACTAAGTTGCCTAAGACGAGTAGTGGGCATGACACAATCTGGGTCATTGTAGACCGATTGACTAAGTCTGATCATTTTCTACCTATGCGTGAGGATTATAAGATGGATAGATTGGCTAGATTGTATTTGAATGAGATAGTTTCTAGATGGTTTGTAACGATCTCGATCATATCGAATCGTGATGGTCGCTTCACATCAAAGTTTTGGTAGTCAATGCAAGAGGCATTAGAAACTCGTTTAGACATGAGTACGGCTTATCACCCTCAGACAGATGGTCAGAGTGGGCGTACTATCCAGGCTTTGGAAGACATGCTTAGAGCGTACGTCTTGGACTTCGGGGGAAATTGGGATGTTCAACTTTTGTTGGCTGAGTTTTCATATAACAATAGTTATCATTCTAGTATGAGATGCGCTCCGTTTGAGGCATTATATTGTAGAAAGTGTCGTTCACCAATTATGTGGGCTGAAGTTGGAGAAGGTCATTTTATTGGACCTGAGTTAGTGCAAGAGACTACTGAGAAGATCTCACAGTTTAAGGATAAACTTAAGGCTGCGCGTGATCGTCAGAAAAGTTATGCTGATAAGAAGAGGAAACCTCTAGAGTTTAGTGTGGGTGACTATGTTTTGCTCAAAGTGTCGCCTTAGAAAGGTGTGGTATGCTTTGGGAAGAAAGGAAAACTAGCACCTAGATTTGTTGGACCTTTTGGGATTATGGAAAAACTAGGTCTCATAGCCTACGGGTTAGATTTTCCTGAGGAATTAGATGGTGTTCATGACACGTTCTACATGTCGAACCTTAAAAAGTGTTTGGCTGATCCAACACTATGGAAATTTTTGAAAGAGAGTTAAGCGAGTTTGAAGGTAGATGGAATTGCCATCGTCAAGGTTCGGTGGAATTCGAAACGTGGTCCTGATTTCACGTGAGAACGTGAAGATCAGATGATGTTGAAGTACCTGTATTTGTTTAGTAATGTTAGTAGTTAAATTTCGGGGTTGAAATTCTTTTAAGGGGGTAGAATGTAACCTTTTTCCCCTTTTGTGTTCTGAAAATTTCATTTTTAGTCCTTTGACTATTTGACGTCTGTCAATTTGTTCAGATTTTTATGGTGTTAAACGTTGGTGATTTATAAGAATTGTGGTAATTTATGGTTTATTGTCATAAATAATCCCTTTTTGGAAGGTATTATTATGTTATTTGTATTTTAGGTTGTTTGACTCGTGAATTTTGAGAAAATGCCGAAAAACGAGTCCTGACATGTCCGTTAATGTCTAAATGAGTTTTGGGTAATAAAGCGTGAAAATAAGTCGTGTAAATACTCTAGGTTAATGGAAAAGTATTTTTAAGGTGAATAAAAATGCTAGGTAACTTTGGGGAGTATTTGACGTTTGAGTTTTACGAGCTTTTAAGTGATCCCAACACGGAAAGAAAGAAACACCGACACCACAAGGATGCCATAACCCTATCTTGAAGCCTAAGGGGACAATGTAGGCTAATTTTTAGCCCAAGATGTCCAAGGTTGTACAATTTATATGCCCTTTCACTAGAATTTCCATCATTTTCTTTTTATTTCAAAAATATAAAACAACACAAGGTGTGTGTGTCTTGGTGCGTCTTCGGGACTAAGCCAACCAACAAAACACCATAAATTTTCCAATTTGATCAAGAGCGTGATATTCCGGGTTGATACGAGTATTTAGTATTCATTTAAACAACGTTTGGGTTGTCCAGGTTCGTTGTCGAACCTGTTTTTTGATGAAAATTCCTTTGTTCGTTTCTAAATTTAATATTTCGTTTGTCTTTTGGGTTCGTATATTGATGCATAGATGTTAGTTGTACAAGATGATCATCGTAAAATTCGATTTTTGGAAACGAAACGAATAAAAGGGGGTGTTTGGCTTACGTCGAATAAGAAAAGAAACACAAAGGTTTTGTAGTTTTGATATTGTGGTCGTGATGGTTGAATAACATATGTTGCTAGATAGCTTATTTTTTATAATAGCTTGTATATCTTATTTCGAGCTTATTTTTAAGCTATTATGTGGCTTATTTTGGGCTTAAATGCCACGTCTTATGTTAAAAAAATCACAAGAGAAGTGATTTTGATTATTTTCGTGGTATGGCGTATGTTTGTGGACTAATATTATAGCTTATGATGGTAACCAAATGCGATACGTAGCTTACTAGCTTATTTTCAAGCTTAATATATGTATTGTAATGTTCTGGAATCCACGGACCCAATATGCTCATTTATGGTCGTGGTCTTAATGGGTGGGTTATTGTGTGTCGTATTATTTTCACTTATTCAATATAACTTAATGTATATAAATGGGCTTGGTTTTTGGGGCATTGGATCGTATCTTGGACGTCATAAATACCTTAATGGACCTTTTTGGCCTTAAACCGATTAAAAGATATTATGTCGTTTTAAGAGTTGTTGACGGACTTTTGAAAGTTGAATGTTATTGACGAAGTGATATTGAACGTTTTTTTGGAGAAATGTTTTGTAAAGTATTTTAAGATTGAGATTTTAGAATATTGTCAAAAAAAAAAGTGTGGTCGTGTCGGGTTAAAACCTGGAAAACGTTGTATTAAGTATGGGTCTTCTTGTCTGAAATTTTGTAAAAAATTTATACTTAGAAAATTTCACTTAAGGACGTAATTTTTTATTTTTAAATAATAAAATATTATTTTAATAAATTCACTAAAAGACGAAAAATATAATTTTTCTCGAAACTTCTCTAATATGTTTATTATGAGTAAACATTCATTTTTAACCATATTATGATTATTTTTACGATGGACATAAGGTTACCCGGAAAATAACTTATCAGATAATATTTATAATTATTTATTATAAATATTTACTTATAATACTTATCTTTTTTCTTTAAATAGTATAAGTATGTATTATTGAGCAATAGGATTGAAATGATTGTTGGGATGTGTCGTCAACCATCACACCACTAAATTGTTACGAGTAATGGTACAACGCGTCTAAACTTTATGCATCAAACGTGAAGACTGTTTGGGAAAATGAATGATTAAAATAGGACACTAACTGGACTAGGTCATGTGCGAACGTCATTGCATTTCCTTGTGTGACTGAGATTTGGTTGCTAAAGACTTGCTTGAGGTGAGTTCTCGTAGCACCATTTTTTTACTATTTTTTTGTTGGTGGAAAATGATACTCAAATGTGTTTTGAACTGTTTTGAATTAAATTGTGCGAAATGTGATTTTGTTTTTTAGACAAAGATATGCTTATGGACTTTATGTGAATATTATGTGTTACATGATTGTTTGGATCGGAGGGGTACGCCAATCCCAGTATTTGTACCTATCACAGTATTTTCTAAGTGTGAATTCTGGCTAAGAGAAGTGTAGTTTCTTAGGCATGTGATAAATGGTAATGGGATTCATGTAGACCCTAGTAAGATTGAAGCTGTTAAGAATTGGAAGGCCCTAGAACTCCATCAGAGGTTCGTTGTTTTAGGTTGGCTGGAATATTACCATAGGTTCATTGAGAATGTTCTAAGATAGCTAAGTCTATTACTATCTTGACTTCATAAGTGTAAGCCTTTCGACTGGGGTGAGATAATGAATTGGCCATTTCAAACTTAAAGGTTAAAGTTAGTACATGACACTCTGTTCTTGCTTTCCCGGATGTATCGGAAGATTTGTTGGTATATTGTGATGCGTCGGGTATGGGAACTAGGCTAAGTTTGTTAATCAAAGAGATAAGGTGATCGCTACGCGTCTAGGCAGTTTGAAATTCATGAGATGAATACGACCTATTGATTTGAACTAGGAGCAGTTGTATTTGGCCCTTAAGATTTGGAGACAGTATCTGTATGGGATAAAGAGGTCCATTATACAGACCTTAAGAGTCTTCAGATTTATTTAGATAGAAGAGTTGAATATGCGATAGCGTCATGGATAGAGTTGTTTAGTGATTAATGACTGTGAAGGCATTCGCTACCATCCTGTAAGGCGTATGTGTTTGGCTGTAATGCCCTAAAGTGGAAGGAGATAGTTAAAGCCTAAGAGAGATAGAGCTATGGAATCATGACCCTTCAGGTCGAGTATCAAGGAATACTGATGCTGGCAGTTAGAAGGAGGTTGTGATGAGTTTGAGGATAGCAAAAAAAGGTTTGGATGAGATGATTAAATAGATAAGTGATGGGTCTTTGTATTACCTGGTTCAAATAGAGGGTGCATTTGAAGGTAGGTGTGCGAGCCTGATAATGGACGAAGCCCATAATTCAAAGTACCCTATACACCCAGGAGCTGATAAGATGTATTACGGCCTTAGAGATAGATATTGGTGGTCGGGTATGAAGAAGGACATAGTTGTGTATGTTAGTAAGTGTTTGACTTGTTTGAAAGTTAAGGCTGAGCATCAAAGGCCGTCTGGCTTGCTCCAGCAACCTGAGATTCCTAAATGGAAATGGGAAGGAATAGCTATGGATTTTATGACTAAGTTGCCTAGGACTAGTAGTGGGAATGACACATATGGGTCATGTGGGACGATTGGACTAAGTCTGCTTATTTTCTACCTATACGTGAGGATTATAAGATGGATAGATTGGCTAGATTATATTTGAATGAGATAGTTTCTAGACATGGTGTGCCGATCTCGATCATATCAGATCGTGATAGTCGTTTCACATCAAGGTTTTGGTAGTCAATGCAAGAGGCATTAGAAACTCATTTAGACATGAGTACGGCTTATCACCCTCAGACCGATGGTCAGAGTGAGCGTAATATCCAGGCTTTGGAAGACATGCTTAGATTGTGCGTCTTGGACTTTGGGGGAAGTTGGGACGTTCAACTTTCGTTGGCTGAGTTTTCATATAACAATAGTTATCATTCTTGTATGAGATGCGCTCCGTTTGAGGCATTGTATGGTAGAAAGTGTCGTTCACCAATTATGTGGGCTAAAGTTGGAGAAGGTTAGTTGATAGGACATGAGTTAGTGCAAGAGACTACTGAGAAGATCTCACAGATTAAGGATAGACTTAAGGTTGCGCGTGATCGTCAGAAAAGTTATGCTAATAAGAAGAGGAAACCTTTAGAGTTTAGTATGGGTGACTATGTTTTGCTCAAAGTGTCGCCTTAGAAAGGTGTGGTATGCTTTGGGAAGAAAGAAAAACTAGCACCTAGATTTATTGGACCTTTTCAGATTATTGAAAAAGTAGGCCCCGTAGCCTACAGGTTAGATTTTCCTAAGGAATTAGATGGTGTTCATGACACGTTCTACGTGTCGAACCTTAAAAAGTGTTTAGCTGATCCAACACTGCAAGTGCCTCTGGATGAGATCCAAGTTGATGGAAAGTTAAATTTTGTAGAAAACCCTGAGGAAATTTTGGAAGGAGAGTTTAAGAAGTTGAAGCGTAGTAGAATTGCCATCATCAAGGTTCGGTGGAATTCGAAACGTGGTCCTGAATTCACGTGGGAACGTGAAGATCTGATGAAATTGAAGTACCTATATATGTTTAATAATGTTAGTAGTTAAATTTCGGGGACGAAATTCTTTTAAGGGGGTAGAATGTAACCTTTGCCCCTTTTGTGTTCTGAAAATTTCATTTTTAGTCATTTGACAATTTGACGTCTGTCAGTTTGTTCAGATTTTGTACCGTGTTGACGGTGGTGATTAATAAGAATTGTGGTAATTTATGGTTTATTGTGATAAATAATCCCTTTTTGGAAGGTATTATTATGTTATTTGTATTCCAGGTTGTTTGACCCGTGAATTTTGAGAAAATGCCAAAAAATGAGTCCTGACACGTCTGTTAATGTCCAAATGAGTTTTGGGGAATAAAGCGTGGAAGTATGTCGTGTAAAATAATCTAGGTTAATGAAAAGTTTTTTAAGGTGAATAAAAATGCTAGGTAACTTTGGGGAGTATTTGACGATTGAGTTTTATGAGCTTTTAAGTGATCCCAACACGGAAAGAAAGACCCGACACCCCATAGGATGCCATAACCGATCATGAAAGCCTAAGGGGACAAGGAGGCTTAATTTTAGCCAAGATGTCCCAAGGTTGTACATTTATATGCCTTTCACTAGAACATTTCCACTCATTTTCTTTTCATTTCAAGAAATATAAAACACACACAAGTGTGTGTGTCTTGGTAAATCTTTTGAGTCCGGATTAAGCCAAACCAACAAACACCATAAATTTTCTAACTTTGATCACGGACGTGTTATTACGGGTCTGATACGAGTATATGGGTATTCCATCTTACAACAAAACATTTGGGTTGTTCAGTTCGTATCGAAACCTACATTTTTGAAGAATTCCTTGTAAGTTTCTAAATTTAAATTTCGGTTGTCCTTTTGGGTTTATATTGATGCATGGATGTTAGTTGTACAAGTTGATCATCGTAAAATTCAATTTTTGGAAACGAAACGAATAAAAGGGGGTGTTTGGCTTACTTCAAATAAGAAAAGAAACACAAAGGTTTTGTAGTTTTGATATTGTAGTCGTGATGGTTGAATAACATATATTGCTAGATAGCTTATTTTTTATAATAGCTTGTATATCTTATTTCGAGCTTATTTTTAAGCTATTATGTGGCTTATTTTGGGCTTAAATGCCTCGTCTTATGTTAAAATCACAAGAGAGTTGATATTGATTATTTTTGTGGTATGGCGTATGTTTGTGGACTAATATTATAGCTTATGATGGTAACCAAATGCGATACATAGCTTACTAGCTTGTTTTTAAGCTTAATATATGTATTGTAAAGCTTATGGACTCACGGTCCAATAAGCTCATTTATGTTGTGGCTTAATGGGAGGGCTTATTTTGGTCCGTATTATTTTCTACTTCTTAATATGAACTTATGTATATAAATGGGTTCATTGAGAACTTTTCTAAGATAGCTAAGTCTCTTACTATCTTGACTTGGAAGTGTAAGATTTTTGACTAGGGTGAGGAACAGGAATTGGCATTTCAAACCTTGAAGGATAAGTTGTGTAATGCACCTATTCTAGCTCTCCCCAATGGACCGGAAGACTTTGTGGTATATTATGATGTGTCTAGGATAGGACTAGGCTTTGTGTTAATGCAAAGAGGTAAGGTGATCGCCTACGCGTCTAGGCCATTGAAAATTCATGAGATGAATTTTACGACCCATGATTTAGAACTGGGAGCAGTTATATTTTTCCCTTAAAATTTAGAGACATTATCTGTATGGGATAAAGAGTATCATCTATATGGACCATAAGAGTCTTTAGCATATCTTTAGTCAGAAAGAGTTGAATATGCGACAGCGTCGTTGGATAGAGTTATTTAGTGATTAAGACTGTGAGATTAGCTACCATCTTAGTAAGGCGAATGTGGTGGCTGATACCCTAAGTAGGAAGAAGATAGTAAAGCCTAAAAGAGTTAGAGCTATGAATATGACCCTTCAGTCGCTAATATCAAGGATGGATTTTGGCTTGTGGCGGCTTAGTAGGTAGGTTGTGGATGTCTCATTTTTATGAGTCTGCAGGATTGCGAAAAGGTTTGGATAAGATGATTAAATAGAGAAGTGATGGGACTTTGTACTACCTGGATCGAATATGGGTGCCTTTGAAGGGTGATGTTAGAGCCCTGATAATGGACGAAGCCATTGGTCAAGTTACTCCTGTACACCAGGAGCTGATAAGATGTATTATGACCTTAGAGATAGGTATTGGTGGTCGGGTATGAAGAAGGACATAGTTGTGTATGTTAGTAAGTGTTTGACTTATTTGAAGGTTAAGGCTAAGTATTAAAGGCCATCTGGCTTGCTCCAGCAACCTGAGATTCCTAAATGGAAATGGGAAGGAATAGCTATGGATTTTGTGACTAAGTTGTCTAGGACTAGTAGAGGGATGTCAACACATCTGGCAGTATTTGTGGATCCGATTGACTATAGTCTGACTTATTTTCATACTATGATCTGTTGAGGATTAGGTATTATAGATTGGATAGATTAGCTAGATTGTATTTGAATGAGATAGTTTCTAGACATGGTGTGTCGATCTCGATCATATCGGATCATGATAGTCGTTTCACATCAAGGTTTTTGGTAGTCAATGCAAGAGGCATTAGAAACTCGGTTAGACACGAGTACGGCTATCACCTTCAGAGCCTGAATGGTCAGAGTGAGGCGTTGACTTCCAGGCATTTGGAAGACATGCTTAGAGCGTGCGTCTTGGACTTCGAGGGAAGTTGGGATGTTCATCTTTCGTTGGTTGAGTTTTCATATAACAATAGTTATCATTCTAGTATGAGATGCGCTCCGTTTGAGGCATTGTATGGTAGAAAGTGTCATTCACCAATTATGTGAGCTGAAGTTGGAGAAGGTCAGTTGATAGGACCTGAGTTAGTGCAAGAGACTACTGAGAAGATCTCACAGATTAAGGTACGGAACTTAAGGCTTGGCGTGTTGTCAGAAAAGTTATGCTGATAAGAAGAGGAAACCTCTAGAGTTTAGTGTGGGTGACTATGTTTTTCTCAAAGTGTGGCCTTAGAAAGGTGTGGTATGCTTTGGGAAGAAAGGGAAACTAGCACCTAGATTTGTTGGACCTTTTAAGATTATTGAAAAAGTAGGGCCCTTGGCCTACAGGTTAGATTTGCTTGAGGAATTAGATAGTGATCATGACCCATTCCACGTGTCGAACCTTAAGAAGTGTTTAGCTGATCCAACACTGCAAGTGCCTCTGGATGAGATCCAAGTTGATGCCAAGTTAAATTTTGTGAAAGACCCTGTGGAAATTTTGGAAAGAGAATTTAAGAAGTTGAAGTGTAGTAGAATTGCCATCATCAAGGTTCGGTGGAATTCAAAACGTGGTCCTGAATTCACGTGGGAACGTGAAGATCAGATGAAATTGACGTACCCGTATTTGTTTTGTAATGTTAGTAGTTGAATTTCAAGGTCGAAATTCTTTTAAGGGGGGTAGAATGTAACCTTTGCCCTTTTGTGTTCTAAAATTTTCATTTTTAGTCCTTTGACTATTTGACGTCTGTCAGTTTGTTCAGATTTTGTACCGTGTTGAAGGTGATGATTTTATAAGAATTTTGGTAATTTATGGTTTATTGTGATAAATAATCCCTTTTGGAAGGTATTATTATGTTATTTGTATTCCGGGTTGTTTGACCCGTGAATTTTCAGAAAATGTCGAAAAACAAGTCCTAACACGTCCGTTAATGTCCAAATAAGTTTTGGGGAATAAATCGTGGAAATATATCGTGTAAATACTCTAGGTTAATGGAGAAGTAGTTTTAAGGTGAATAAAAATGCTAGGTAACTTTGGGGAGTATTTGACGGTTAAGTTTTATGAGCTTTTAAGTGATCCCAACACGAAAAGAAAGACCCGACACCCCATAGAATGTCATAACCAATCATGAAATCCTAAGGGGAGAAGGAGGCCTAATTTTAGCCAAGATGTCCAAAGGTTGTACAATTATATGCCTTTCACTAGAACATTTCCACTCATTTTCTTTTCATTTCAAAAAATATAAAACACACACAAGTGTGTGTGTCTTGGTGCGTCCAAACTAAGCTAACCAACAAACACCATAAATTTTCCAACTTTGATCAAGAATGTGATATTCCGGGATGATACGAGTATTTAGGTATTCATTTAAACAACGTTTGGGTTGTCCGGTTCGTGTCGAAACCTACATTTTTGAAGAATTCCTTGTAAGTTTCTAAATTTAAATTTCGTTTGTCCTTTTTGGTTTATATTGATGCATGGATGTTAGTTGTACAAGTTGATTGTCATAAAATTTGATTTTTGGAAACGAAATGAATAAAATGGGGTGTTTGGCTTACGTCGAATAAGAAAAGAAACACAAAGGTTTTGTAGTTTTGATATTGTGGTCGTGATGGTTGAATAACATATGTTGCTAGATAGCTTATTTTTTATAATAGCGTGTATATCTTATTTTGGGCTTAAATGCCACGTCTTATGTTAAAAAATCACAAGAGAAGTGATTTTGATTATTTTCATGGTATGGCGTATGTTTGTGGACTAATATTATAGCTTATGGTGGTAACCAAATGCGATACGTAGTTTACTAGCTTATTTTTAAGCTTAATATATGTATTGTAAAGCTTTTTGGACTCAACGGATCAATAAGCTCATTCTAACGTCGCTGGCTTAATGGCGAGTGCATATTGTAGGTCCGGTAATTATTTTCTACTTATTAATATGAACTTATGTATATAAATAGGCATTGATTTTGGGCTTGGATCGTATTTTGGAAGTATAAATGTCTTAATGGACCCTTATTGGGCCTTAAAGCCCAATAAACGATATATAGTCGTTTTAAGAGTTTTTGACTGACTTTTGAAAGTGAGATGTATTTAGAAAGTGATATTGAGCGTTATTTTGGGAGAAACGTTTTAGTAAACGTTAAAGATTGAGATTTTAGAATATTATCAGAAAAGTGTCGAAAGTTTGAAAAGTGTTTGAAATAAAGGTTAAAAACCTTGGAAAACGTTGTATAAACATACGGGTCATGTCGAAATTTTGTAAAAAGTTTAAACTTAGAAAATTTCACTTAAGAACGTAATTTTTTATTTTTAAATAATAAAATATTATTTTATTATTTAATTATTTTAATAAACTCACTAAAAGACGAAAAAGTATATTTTTTCTCGAAACTTCTCTAATATTTTATTTATGATTAAACATTTCATTTTCAACCAAATTATGATTATTTTTACGTGACTAAGGTTACCGAATGGACTTATCAAGATATATTTATAATTATTTATTATAAATATTTACTTATAATACTTATCTATTTTCTTTAAATAGTATAAGTATGTATTATGAGCAATAGGATTGATATGATTGTTGGGATGTGTCGAAATAGTATAAGTATGTACCGTTGAGATATCGGATTGATATGATTGCTGGGATAAGACGTCAACCATCACACCACTAAATTGTTTTGGGAAATTATACAACGCGTCTAAATTCTATGCATCAAACGTGAAGATTGTTTTGGATTTGGATGATTAAATTGGGACATTAACTGGACTAGGTCGTGTGCGAGCGTCGTTGTATTTGCTTGTGTGATTGAGATTTGGTTGCTAAAGACTTGCTTAAGGTGAGTTCTCGTAGCCCCATTTTTACTGTTTTTCCTTTGGGGGAAAATGATACTTAAATGTGTTTTGAAATGTTTTGAATTAATTTGTGCAAAATGTGGTTTTATTTTAGGACAAGATATGTGCTTAAGACTGCTATATGTTGCATGATTGTTTGGATCGGAGGGGTACGTCTATCCCAGTATTTGTATGATTGTTCGAATCGGATGGGTACGCCTACCTAGTATTTGTGTGATTATTGGAGCGGATGGGTACGCCTACCCTAGTTTATGTGTGGTCCTGCCCTAATTTTAGTACTCCAGCTAGTAGGCCCTTTAGGTGCGTAAGTGACATATGGTTATTGATTAGCGGTGATGCTAGATTGTTTGCATATATTCACTGTCATATAGCACTATTGTCCACTGTTGAAATATTGGCACAACTTTTGGGTTTAAGGTCAAACCTACGAGCTCACCAACATTATTGTTGACGTTTTCGAGTATCATTTTCAGGTGAAGTAAAAGAGGAATAGTTTGGTGATGTGTGCTAGCAGACTTAGAAGTATCCAGAGTGGAATTTCATGTGAAGTATTGCTTGCTTATTTTGTTTGGTTTTAGTATTTGGAAGTTTGGCTTAAGTTTGGATTTTGGACCCCTGTGAGGGCATTTGATTAATTTTGAAGAGATTATGGATTTGGTTATGATTTGGTACATCACTCGAGGCTGTTCAAGGTTGATGGTCTTCATGTCATTTAAAGTTTATGCATTGCAGTTTTCTCTATATTGTATCTTGTGTTATGATTGATCATTATGTTACATTCCCTAGTTTCTGCCATTGTCGGGGTGTGACAATATCATAGTATATTAAGTTATGCTATATATGGTTACCTTTCCGCCTACCTAACGTTGCCCATGTTCTCCCTTATGTAGATAATTCCGCCAAGGATGACAACCCGAAGTGCTGGCCGGCCTACTGCCGCATCACGAGGAGGAGGAACGGGTGGACGAACTGGTAGAGGTGGTGGTAGAACTGGAGGTCATTCTGGTGATCAGGGTGATGGTAGGATTGATGGTCAAGGTGGCCAAGTAGGTGGTCAGGGTAGTGAGGTGAATGATGGTGTTAACGGAGTCCTTGAATTTTCCACCATCATTGCACAACAGTTGCAGAATTTACTTCCCACTATTGTAGCCTAAGTAGGTGACCAAGGTAGAGGTCAAGGGAATGGTAGGAATCAAAACAGCGATGCCATCAATGACAACATCCGGGGTGATGTTAGTAAGGGTTGTACCTATAAGGAGTTCTTAGCTTGTAACCCGAAAGAGTATGATGGTACGGGAGGCACTATAGTGTATACCCGTTAGATTGAGAAGATGGAGTCTGTTCAGGATATGAGTGGGTGTAGGGATAATCAAAAGGTTAAGTGCACTGCAGGTTCATTTGTTGGTAAGGCTCTCACGTGGTGGAACTCTCAAATCCACACACGAGGTCGGGAAGCTGCTGTAGATATGTCTTAGGAAGACTTTACGACTTTGACTAGAGAGGGATTTTTCCCAAGTAATGAAATGCAAAAGCTGGAAATTGAGTTGTAGAATCACGCAATGGTCAGGGCTGGCCATGCTGCGTATACGGATAGGTTTCATGAGTTAGCTAGGTTAGTTCCTCACTTAGTAACCCCGAAAAGTAAGAGGATTGAGAGGTATGTGTATGGCCTTGCTCTACAAATTTGAGAAATGGTGGCAGCAACGGAGCCCAAGATCATTCAAAAGGTTGTCCAGATAGCTGGCACATTAACTGATGAAGCCCTTAGGAGTGGGTCAATAAAAAAAGAACCCTAAGAAAAGAGGAAATAGGGGAGAACCTAGTAAGGATAGGAATGTGAGAGATGACAACAAAAGGACTAGGACTGGAAATGCCTTTGCTACAACCACCAACCCTGTCGGGAGAGAGAACATGGGTACAGAACCCAAGTGTACCACCTGTAACACTCACCATCTACCTGAGGAGCCTTGTCGCACTTGTTTTACCTGTAACCGCCCAGGTCATTTTGCCAAGGATTGTAGAGATGTGCCTAGGAATGTGAACCCCGTCAATGCTAGAAATCTAACTGCTAGGGCATGTTACGAGTGTGGTAGTACCGATCATATCAGGCCAGCTTGTCCTAGGTTGAACCAAGCACAAGGACCAGGAGGGAACCGTCCGAACCAAGCTTTAGCTATCAATAGGGGTCAGGGTCGTGGGAACCAAGGGAACCAGGTAAGAGGAAGGGCATTCATGTTGGGACCAGAGGAGGCTCGCCAAGACTCGAATATCATGACGGGTACATTTACTCTAAATGATCATTAAGCCACCACCTTATTTGACTCTAGTGTCGACATTAGCTTTGTTTCCATAACTTTTATACCTCTGTTAGACATAGAGCCTAGTGATTTAGGTTTTAGTTATGAGATTAAGATAGCTAGCGGGCAGCTAGTAGAGATTGCTAAAGTTATTAGGGGGTGCAAACTAGAGATAGAAGGTCACATATTTGACATTAATTTGATACCCTTTGGAAGCGAGTGATTAATAGAGATGTTATTCATGTAGACCCTAGTAAGATTGAAGCGGTTAAGAAATGGAAAGCCCCTAGAACTTCGTTTGAAGTTCGTTCATTTTTAGGTTTGGCAGGGTATTATCGTCAGTTCATAGAGAACTTTTCTAAGATAGCTAAGCCGCTTACTGTGTTGACTCAGAAAAGTAAGACCTCTGATTGGGGTGACGAGCAAGAGTATGCATTTTAAACTTTGAAGGACAAGTTGTGTAATGCACATGTTCTAGCTCTCCCTGATGGACCGGAAGTCTTTGTAGTGTATTGTGATGCGTTCAGGTTAGGACTAGGTTGTGTATTGATTCAAAGAGGTAAAGTGATAGCCTATGTGTCTAGGCAGTTGAAACTTCATGAAAAGAATTATACCACCCATGATTTGGAGTTGGGTGCGGTTGTGTTTGCACTTAAGATTTGGGGACATTATTTGTATAGGACAAAGAGTGTCATATATACGGATCATAAGAGTCTGTAGCATATCTTTAGTCAGAAAGAGTTGAATATACGACAACGTCGCTGGATAGAGTTGTTTAGTGACTATAAGTGCGAAATTCGATACCATCCTAGTAAGGCGAATGTAGTAGCTGATGCACTGAGTAGGAAAAAGAGAGTGAAACCTAAGAGAGTTAGAGCTATGAATATGAACCTTTAGTTGAGTATCAAGGATAAGATACTTGCGGCTCAGAAGGAGGCGTCTGACGAGTCTGCAGGATTGCGGAAAAGGATAGATGAAATGATTAAACTTAGGAGTGATGGAGCATTGTATTACCAGATGAAGCCCATAAGTCAAAGTAATCTATACACCAAGGAGCTAATAAGATGTAATATGACCTTAGAGATAGGTATTGGTGGCCGAGTATAAAGCAGGACATAGCGGTATATGTTAGTAGGTGTTTGACTTGTTTAAAGGTTAAGGCTGAACATCAGAGGCCATCTGGCTTGTTGCACCAACCTAAGATTCCCGAGTGGAAATAGGAAAGGATATCTATGGATTTTGTGACCAAGTTTCCTAGGACTAGTAGTGGGCATGACATAATCTGGGTCATTGTGGACCGATTGACTAAGTCTGCTCATTTTTTACCTATACGCAAGGATTATAAGATGGATAGATTGGCTAGGTTGTACTTGAACGAGATTGTTGCTAGGCATGGTGTACCGATCTCGATCATATCTGATCGCGATAGTCGTTTTACATCAAGGTTTTGGCGGTCAATGCAAGAGCATTAGGAACCCGGTTAGACATGAGTACGGCTTACCACCCTCAGACCGATGGTCAGAGTGAGTGTACAATCCAGACTTTGGAAGACATGCTTAGGGCATACGTCCTAGACTTCGAGGGAAGTTGGGATGTTCACCTTCCATTAGTGGAGTTTTCGTATAACAATAGTTATCATTCTAGTATAAGATGTGCGCCGTTTGAGGCTTTGTATGGTAGAAAGTGTCGTTCCCTGATTATGTGGGCAGAGGTTAGAGAGGGTCAGTTGATAGGACCTGAGTTAGTGCAAGAGACCACTGAGAAAATCTCGCAGATTAAGGAGAGACTTAAGGTTGCGCGTGATCGTCAGAAAAGTTATGCTGATAAAAGGAGGAAGCCTCTATAGTTCAGTGTAGGTGACTATGTATTGCTCAAAGTATCGCCTTGGAAAGGTGTGGTACGCTTTAGGAAGAAGGGGAAACTAGCACCTAGGTTTGTTGGACCTTTTGAGATTATTGAGAAGGTAGGCCCATTGGCCTATCGGTTAGATTTTCCTAAGGAGTTGAATGGTGTTCATGACACGTTTCACATAACGAACCTTAAGAAGTGTTTGGCTGATCCAACACTGTAAGTGCCCTTGGATGAGATCCGAGTTGATGCTAAGTTAAATTTTATGGAAGAGTATGTGGAAATTTTGGAAAAAGAGTTCAAGAAGCTGAAGCATAGTAGGATTGCCATCTTCAAGGTTCAGTAGAATTTGAAACGTGGTCCTGAATTCACATGGGAGCGTGAAGATCAGATGAAGCTTAAGTACCCGTATCTGTTTAGTGCTGGTAGTAGTTCAATTTCAGGGGCAGAATTCTTTTAAGGGGGTGGAATGTAACCCTTGTCCTATTTGTGTTTTGAATATGCTAATTTAGTCCTTTGACTATTTGATGTTTGTCAGTTTATTTAGAATTTGTACCGTATTGACGGTGGTGAGTGGTATGTGCTTAATTACACATACCTTTTACCTTTAAAAACTAGGCAAAATAACCAAAAACGGACTTAAAATGCCAAATATATGCTTGTTTTGCTAATTGTGTTGTGCAGGAACGGATAACTAAGAAAAGGACGAAAAACAAAGCCAAAACGACAAAACCGGACTCGGAATGGAAAAGACTGTGAAAGACAAAGCCAAATCGAAGCCGAAAAGTCAATCAAGTCAAAAAAGTCAAAGACAAAGTCAACCCAAGTCAACCCCGAGGTCAAAAGTCAAAGAAATATAAGTTTAGGGACTAAAATTGTAAATCCCTAAACTTATATATAAAGAAGAAAAGAGGAAAAAAGAAGAGAAGGGCCAAATTGCCAAATTGGCAAAGCTATACCACAAGGGCCATAGCTGCCAACCCTCCTAACTTGTATTACCCAAGGACGAGTAGTGCAACTATTGTTATAACTCTTGGGGACTGAATTTGCCAAGTCCCCAAAAGTTATAACAATACAAGGACCATGAATGCAATGAACTAAATAACCATGAGGGACCAACTTTGCCAAAATCCCAAACTTATACCCTGTCACTCTCTTTTTCATACAACTTCTTTTCCCGCCTTGTTTTCCCCCCAAAAAACAACTCACGGGTTTGTTAACCCATTTTTACCCTGTAGACTACCACCACCACCATGGATAAACCATTCCCTCCTCCTCCACTACCTTTCCCAGCTGTGAGATTGCCAAGTTGGCAATCCCACATCTCCCCAAGCATTTTTCGACGACCAAGATTGATCTTTGATGAAATTGAAGGGCTAGGATGTGTTTGCTTTCCCCCTCTCACACAACTAACACAAGGTCTCACTATAAAAGAAACAAGAAGGCAGAAGAAAGAGTAGTTAGTTTTTGAGTTTTTTAAATTACCTTTGTACTTTTTTTAATTTCATGTACTGTTCATCGTTTTAATTTAAGTTTGTAAACTTTTAATTCAGTTGCACTTACCATTTTTAATCTTGTACTTTTCTTTTGGAAGTAATCAAACTAGTTCAGTTGTTGTTATTCTCAAGTTTCATGTTTTAAGCTTGTTTTAGCTAATAAGCTTGTAATAAGCTCGAATTAGCTTATTCCTTTTTTTTGTTCTAAAATTGTTCCAACATTGATCATAGCTTGTTAAAAACTGAGCTTGTCTATTTTAGTTTAAAAAATTGTTCATTTGAATTCATTGGATTCAATATTGAGGTACAAGGAGGTAATAAGCTTTTAACAGCTTATTGAGCTTTAAGCTCATTGGTTTAGAGGCTTTGGGAGCCATTAAGTTCAGGTTTTAAGCCACTCACTCAGAAAGAGTGGCTTGGTGACTGAGACTACAAAAAAGTCAGGTTTCATCTTCTAAAACTCATTGTAGCTTATACACATCTTGTCCATTTAGCTTATTTATGTACCTTTGTTTTTCCTTGAGTTCAATTCCTGTTCAAATAAGTTTAGCTAGTTTGGATAATCAAATGTTTTAAGTTTTCTCAGTTAAATTTCATTTAGTTTCATGTTTTCTTCAAATTCTGTCATTAAGCACTAAGAAGCTAGGTGAGTAAGTGACCTATTCCCATTAATAAGCTGCAAGTTTGAGTTCTAAAGTAGCTTAAATAGGTGAAAACTAGTGTGAGTGGATAAAAGGTTTTAACTGGTTTAGCTTTTAAAACAGTTTTTAAGCTCATTTTAGTTGGGACAGAATTGATAGGGGGTGTTTGGGATAACCATTAAAACGGGTCAAATTGGTCTTGGCATGGGTTGAGGTATTTTGGTTAAGTTTCACTTAAGTTTTTAAGCATTTTCAAGCTGTTTTTAAAAAAGTTTTTAGTTTTAAAATTGTTTTCCAAAGTTTTTAAAACTGTTTTCATAACTGTGAGATTTTAGAAGACTCCACAAGTGCTTATTTGGTTAAGCACTTGTGGTTTGAGTTTAAGCATCAAAAGAGTGTGTTTTGTGTGTCTAAAAAAGGCTGTCAAAAGCCCCTTGTCTTTTGACTTTGGTAAGTCAAAAATCACCAAGCCCTTTTGGTCACAGTTTCTAAAAACCAAAAGACCTTTTTCACCACACAAATTCAGCAGGTAAAAATGGTTTTTAAAAGTCCAAAATTTGTGCACAAGTCTATAAGCTAGGGTACTTAAGCTGTTTTCATCTCTCTTTTCAATTTGAGCTTATTTGACAGCTTAAAATAAGCTGTCAAATAAGCCCTTGAGATTTGCCTTAAAGCTCCCCTGGTGCAAAGGGGAGACTTTAGGCTTATTTTTCTCAGCCATTAAGAGCAATTAAGCCCAAGTTATTGGCTTATTTCAAGAGCCAATAAGCTCTTGTATAAGCCTCTTGATTTTCAGACCTTAGGAAGCTCATTTGTGTGCTTATTTCTAAGCACAAACTTGCCTTTTGGCTGTTTTCACATAGCTTAGGCTGAGGGATTGCTTATTCTTTGATTTTGGCTTATTAAGCTTATCCCATAAGCTCAAATTGTTTCCTAGTAGCTTTTTAGGAAAGTATACTTAGTTTTTGTGCTTATTTACCTTTTCCTAGCTTATTTGTCCAAATGATTTAGTCAAATTTTAGTTTTAAGCTTTATTTTTAGTTTCTGTCAAAAATAGGCTTAATTTCTAGCTTATTTAGTTGTTAAAAGTAGAAAGTGTCTTTGTTAATGTTGTTTAGAATAAGCTCCTCTACAAGTTTTTAGTTTTAAGTTTTTGCTAATTCTCAATTTTTCAAAAAGCCAAAAATAAGCCAAGTCGCGAGGTCTATTTTGTACTTTTCCATTAGTTCAGGGGTACCCGTTTGCATTGTAGTGTAAATTCTTCATAATTTGCCCGCCTACCCTTTAGTTTAGTTTCTTACACTTTCTACCCTAGACTTTAGGAAAAATAAAAAAAAGGGGAAGACACTTGGCCCGGGTGAGCAAGACTCGAACCCGGGACCAAGCGATACATCCCCCTTTTTACACACACACTTACCACTGCGCCCTTGGGTCTTTTTCGTTAAAGACTCAAGGGCTATAATACTTAAGGGCATTTTGGCCAAATAAGCCTATAAGCTGAAATAGCTTATTTTCGGTTTCTTGGGTTATTTTCTTATGCAATCTTGTGTTCGTATTTTTTCGTTGGTCATTTTATAAGTGGATGTATTTTTGTAAATTTTTCAGAATTTTTCGTAATCGTTTAATATTTTTTTTAATTTAATTTAGATAAAAGTTTATTTAATTCATAAAAAATACAAAAATTATCAAAAAAATATTTTGCTTTTTTAGAAAATTTTCTTTTGTAATCTAGTTTGTAGGAAAAATATAAAAATTTTCGTAGGGTCATTTTTACAATTTGTCATCTTTTAAAGAACGGGTCCGGGTACGGGATTTTGTTTTGACTCGTTTTTGGGTCAAACGAACTCCGTTTTCGGTCTAGTCTTTTTCATTCTTCGTTATTTGATCCCTAGAGTAGTTTAGAAGTGAAAAAATTTTCGTAGGGTTATTTTTAAAGATTTTAGGTTTTTCCCCCTTTGTTCGGGATTCGTGCTCTCGTTTTCTAGTTTAATTTCGTAATTTCTAGGTTTTTCTTAAACGTTTTTGTTTGTTGTTATATAATTTGACTTTTTCAACTTCTCAAATCAATTCCTTCCTTCAAACTCAAATCTTCGACTGTATCGATTTTCCAGTCCAGCCTCGTTGGGGATAAACGACCCGGGAACACTCTATACTACTTCTCGGTATCATTGATCTTGTTGATTTTTAGACTTATATATATATTTTATATTTTATTATATATATATATATATATATATAGTGTGAAAACCACCAATCAGTGAGTTTATGGAATATGAAGTGTTTTATGGTTTATTGTGAATAATAGTCTCTTTTTGAGGGTATTATTATGTTATGAATGTTCCGGGTGGTTGACCCGTGAATTTTTGAGAAATGCCGAAAATGAGTCCCGACACGTCCGATGTCCCAAAATGAGTTTTTGAGGAATAAAATGCGGAAATATGTCAAGTAAATACTCTAAGTTATTGGAAAAGTATTTTTAAGATGAATAAAAATGCTAAAAATGCTAAGTAACTTCAGGGAATATTTTACGATCAAGTTTTAAGAGTTTTAAGTGATCCCGACATGAAAAGAAAGACCCGATACCCCATAGGATCCCTTACCGCGGGTTCTAGACCAAGGGAGACATCAAGGCTTTATTTTAGCTAACTTGTCCTAAGGTGGGTACAAAATGGCATCTTTACACAATTATCATCTCATTTTCTTGTTTACAAAAAAATAAAACTGTGTGTGTGTTCGTTCGACCAAAAAAACACACAAACACTCACATTTTTCAAACTTTGATAAAAAAAAACTTGAAGATTTGGTGATATATTTGGTTGATTCTAGTGTTCGGGTATTCGTTAAAACAACGTTTGGGTTGTCCGGTTCGCGTCAAAAAAAATTATTTTGAAGACCATTTTTGTAAGTCTTTCAAATTCAAATTTAACTTGTACTTTTATATGGTAAATTATGCGTAGATGTTAGTTGTACAAGTTGATCGTCGTAAAAATCGAAATTTGAAAACGAAACGAATGGGAAAGGGGTGTTGTTTTGCGTCAAACTTAAGAAAGAAACAAATGGGTTTTGTTAGTTTTGATATTGTTGTCGTGATGGTTGAAAAACATGCATTTGCTATATGGCTTATTTTGTATATGGCTTATTTTGGCTTATTTATAGGTTCAAATGGCTTATTTTGAGCTTATTGGCTCTCGAAAATTTAGGGTAACACAAGGAAAGTGTTTTTGGTTATTACTCTAGTATGTCGTATTTTTTTGGACTATTATTATAGCTTATGATGATAACCAAATAAGATACGTAGCTTATTAGCTTATTTTTAAGCTTAATATAAATATATTTTGGAGCTTGTGGGCTCATGATCCAATAAGCATCAACAAGTCGTGGCTTATTGATGGCTTATTGTGGTCTGAATTATTTGGTTACTTATTATATTTGACTTATATTTACTAATGGGCCTTGGTTTTGGGCTTATAACGTATATTGGATATATAAAAACTTTAATAGACCCTTATTGGGCCTTAGAACCCAATAAGCTTTAGATTATCGTTTTAAGGATTTTGACGAACTTTTGAAAAGTGAAATGCGATTATGAAATGAATTTGAAGGTCATTTTGGGGAATTATGACTTGGAAAACCTGGCAAAATACGATTTTGAGGTTTTTGTCGAATAGTGGTTAAATTGTGAAAAGTGTTTGAAATTAAGGTTTAAAAACCTTAGAAACGTTGCATAAACGTACAGGTCATGTCAAAATTTCATGAAAAGTCTATACTTAGAAATTTTACTTAAAACATGATTTTCTAATTTAATAATAAAATAATCTTATTTTATTATTTTAATACGTCGACTAAAAGACGAAAAATATAATTTTTCTCAAAACTTTTCTAAAATATTTAACGAACTTAAACGTTTCATTTCGTATAGTATAAATGATATATTTATGGTAACTAAGTGTACCGAATGAACTTATCGAAATATATTTATAATTATTTATTATAAATATTTACTTATATTACTTATTTATTTTGCTAAATAGTACTAAGATATGGGTTGATATTGTGTCTTTTGAAGTTAAGTCATCAACCATCACACCACTAATACGTTTAAAATAACCGTATAACAAACGTCTAACCTCTATGCATCATACCTGAAAAACTGTTTTGGTAATGAATGATAAAATGGGACATTAACTAGACTAGGTCGTGTGCGGACGTCATTACATTTGCTTGTGTGATAGTGAGTTTGTTGTTGGAGACAGTTGCTTGAGGTGAGTTCTCGTAGCCCCACTTTTTAAATCTTTTCTGTTGGGGGAAAATGATACTGAAATGTGTTTTAAAATGTTTTCTGATCTGTGCGAAATGTGGTTTTGTTTTGGGACAAATTATGTGCTTATGACTGCTATGTGAATATTATGTGTTACATGATGTTTGGATCTGTCACACCCCCAAACAGGGCCTGGTCGAAAACACGTGTCCGGGGGCGTAACGTCATAATACACATCACACAAGATACAAAGAACGACCTCTAAGGGTACGTTTAAAATCCAACAACGTTGCATTAATTAAAATAGTTAAAGTTTTACATAGGCCCAATGATAATATGCAGAAGCAAATAAAAGGTTTTAAAGTTTGACAACGATGTTAACATAGATAATAGTAATTCTTGAAAATCGGTCCATTGCAAGGCAACACCAACAAGCAAGCAAAGACATCCATAGCTAAGCACCTGAGAAAAAATGCTAAAACGGTCAACATAAAGTTGAGTGAATACATAGGTTTGAATTTAATATAAGAGTGGACCACAAGTTTACAGTACGCACTTGACAGTTATAGGAGATACAACTTCACATAAAAAGAAATTTACTGTTGCACTAAGCTCATGACACCGAAGCTCAATTTAAAAGGAATCATTTTATATGCCAAATAGAATTACTCGCCCTAAAGGTATCTGACCAAGATCACCTATTGACAATCCGACATGGTATATATCCGTTTGTTCGGGACCTCCGAATCTAGTAAGCGCTACTTACCCGGATAGGGATAATTACTCCTAATAGATCTATTTACAACATTCGCGCTTACTTAACCAGTACGGTCGGTTAAGCAATTGACGGTTCATGATAATTCGGGCATTAGTGGTCTATTCGCTACTTAGGCAACACGTAATCAGGAAAAGGAAACGTAAAGTAACTGTGTCCATAGTTTAAAAACAAGCAATGTTTCTCACCCCAAAATAGTAAAGTAAAAATAGTAAAACATGGGGCTATGAACTCACCTTAGCAAGATGAGCAAAAGATAATCACGCAAGAAAAGATGATATAGAAATCTAGCCGCGACCTAGAATAATAACGCGTCTCAGAAACACGGAAAGTATGCCAAGAAATGCACAATATGTTCATCACCAAAATACATCCATGTGTGTTTGCTTTAGTTTGATTATCAAATCATGACGCAATAAAATCGTATAGTTTTTCGTTAAGTTTCGGCGTTTAACCAAAAATTACCATTTTTAGAAAGTTTCTATTTTAGGAAAGTTTTTCGTTTCAAGACGTTAATACCGTCCCCTATATTTATTAAGTTTCCTTATTCAAAAGAATACTGCCTTTAATCGCTTATTCTATGTTCGAATTCGCTAATTTTACAAACTTACTTATTTTTAGTTAAACTGGTCTTTATCGTCTTTTCCTAAAAATATTGTTGACACTCTTTAAACGATACTAATCAATATTCAATAGGTATGCGTTACTATATGATTCGCTAGTGTTTAGAAAGTCCAAAAATGTCCAAAAGTGTCCGAAAACTCATTTTACTATTCACATCACCACACTATTCATCCGGTTTTGTCGAAAAATATTTCAAGTTTTATTAGGCTATAACTTGGTCGTTTTAAATCCAATTTTAATGTGCGATATATGAAAACTATCTATTCGAAACGAGCTCTCCAAAAACTACTTTTACGCCTAATGAAAACATTTTTAGGTCGACCAAAACCCCAAAACAAATTTAGGACAGAAAGCACTTTTTGCCAAAAACGCAACCAAAATCCACCCAAACTTCACAATAGTGCCTAATCTTGCCAAATCTCCATTCACAACTAATCCACAACAAAACCACATCTAAATCTAACCTAATCCTTTCATTTCTATTGTTGCAACACTCATTCCACTCTCATCTCACCAAGAACATAATATTTAACTAGTGAAATAAAGTAGTATCATTATTTATAAAATCTTGTCTTTAAAATCTTTCAAAAACGAAAACACAACATATGGATGTATGGATCTTGAACATATTATAAGAACATAAGAAAAACCACAAAGAAAGATTCAAGATACTTACAAGAATGAATAACAATAAGCAATAACACAAGATCTATACCAAAATCACTAGATCTTGAAAAACTCTAAATAATAACCAAACCCTAATTTGTAGATCTTGAAGAAAACCCTTAAATCAAAGAACCAATACTAGAAAACACCTTAGGTAACCTTAGAAATGAACCTAGAATGCTTGGATTATGCAAGAAATCAAAGAAAATAGAAACCCTATGTGGGTGTTTGATGGTCGTGGGCTTCAAGAAGAGAGGAGGGAGAGAAAGAAATTTTTAGAGGCTTGAAAATAATTATGAAACCCTGAGTTGTGATATGGGATGGTATTTATAGGACAAGGTTAGGTTAAAGGGTATGCATCATTGTATACATGTGACCAACACATACCAAAGTTGTATGTGTGTGTGTGTGGGTTCGGCAATAGGCAAGCTACAAGGACCATATGGTTTAAAATTTTGAGTCTTGGTTCTCATTAGATGCATAAGTTGGTCTTTAGTTGGTCTTTAGTTAGTCAAATGAAGTCAAAGGGTGCAAGTATCACATGATATTGTCAAACTTGAGAAAATGTGCATGAGAAGGACTCTCTCATGTGTCATTTTCACCCACATGCATGGGAAGTTTAAGAAAAGATGCATTTGATTTAATTTCAAGACTTATGGTGCATTTGGTTTGGGTTTAGGTGTCCACAATATAACAAGAGAAGAGGGTGAACGAAATTTTTGACTTATGGACATGAAATGGACAATAACTAAAGTTTACATGAAAAGATTTCGGGTTTTCGGGGTTCTGTTAGGTAAAAAAAGCAAAAAACGCATTTTAAACGTTAAAGCGTAAAAATAAATACCGAGAGTGATCGTAAACTACGAAACACTTAGAAAAGATAAAATAACTCATATAATATCTAAACTAATCAAAATCTAAAGTCGAAACGCGTCCGATGACGTTTTTCAGATTTACGCGGGTTAACTTCCCGGTAAACTGCCGGATTTAAACGTAGCGTAAAAAAATAAAAAATAATGATTGAAAAAGTTTTAAAATATTGACCTGAAATTTTCGGGGTGTGATATTCTTCCCCCGTTAAAGAAGCTTTGTCCTCAAATCTTAAGACGTGGACGAAAGGTTAACGAAAAGATGAGGGTACTTTTTCTTCATTTGGTCCTCGCGCTCCCAAGTAAACCCGGGCCCTCGTCTCGAATTCCAACGGACCTTCACGATTGGAATGCTGCTTTGCTTCAGCCGTTTAACTTCTCGATCCATAATTTCAACCGGTTCTTCAATGAAATGGAGCTTGTCATCAATCTGGATCTCATCCAACGGAATAGCTAGTGGTTCGTCTACGAAACACTTCTTCAAATTGGAAACATGAAAAGTGCTATGAACTCGGCTCAATTGCTCTGGGAGTTCAAGTCGATAAGCAAGCATTCCTACTTTAGCAATAATCTTGAAAGGTCTAATATAGCGAGGGTTCAACTTCCCCCGTTTGCCTAAACGTATCACTCCTTTCCACGGTGACACTTTCAACATGACCTTGTCTCCAACCTCAAATTCCAATGGCTTATGTCTCCTGTCGGCGTAGCTCTTCTGTCTATCTCGTGCAGCTTGAATACGCTTCTTGATCTGAATGATCTTCTCAGTTGTTTCATGAACAATTTCTGGACCAGTGAGCTGAGCGTCTCTAACCTCAGCCTAACAAATAGGCGATCTACACTGTCAGGCGTAGAGAGCTTCAAATGGTGCAACTTTGATACTCGTGTGATAACTGTTGTTGTAAGAAAACTCCACCAAAGGTAGGTGTCTATCCTAACCTTTCCCAAAATCAATCACACGAGAACGTAGCATGTCCTATAAGGTTTGGATGGTTCTCTCACTTTGACCATCAGTCTGTGGATGGTAAGCCGTACTTATATCCAATTGAGTACCTAAGGCTTCGTTCAGTGATTTCCAGAAATGAGATGTAAACTTAGTGTCTCGATCAGAAATAATCGAAACTGGCCTCCATGTCTCGAGACTACTTTCTTCAAGTATTGTCTCGTCAACTTCTCCATTGAGTCAGTTTCCTTCATTAGTAAGAAATAAGCGGACTTTGTGAGTCGGTCAACAATTACCCAAATTGTATCTTGACCAGACGTCGTCTTTGGCAACTTAGTAATGAAATCCATAGTAATGTTCTCCCACTTCCATACTGGGATCATAGGTTGAACCAACAAACCGGATGGTTTTTGGTATTCGACCTTGACATTGGCACAAGTCAAACATTTACTGACATAGGTGGCAATCTCTGCTTTCATATTCGGCCACCAATATAGTTTCTTTAAATCTTGGTACATCTTGTCCGATCCAGGATGAATTGAATATTTTGACTTATGCGACTCGTACATAATCAACTCTCTTAAGTCACCAAAACAGGGTATCCAACTTCTATTTCTCAAGCATAACGTTCCATCGGCACGTGGCTCTAGCATCTTAATCATACCACACAGATCTTCGGTTCCAAAATTCTCCTCCTTTCTCGCCTCAACTTGAGCGTTTAAAATTTGCACAGGAAGGTTCAGACCAATCGTCAAAACCAAAGCTCGAACTCGTAGTGGCTTAATCCATTCCTTTTGGCTCAAGGCATCCGCCACCACGTTCGCCTTTCATGGATGATAACGAATCTTGCAGTCGTAGTCGCTCAACAGCTCTAACCATCTACGTTGTCTCATGTTCAACTCTTTCTGATCTAGAATATGTTGCAAACTCTTGTGATTAGTGAACACAATGCATTTCGTGTCATACAAATAATGTCTCCACATTTTAAGAGCAAACACTACAACTTCAAGCTCTAAGTCATGTGTAGTGTAATTCTTCTCATGAAACTTAAGTTGACGTGACGTGTAGGCTATGACCTTCTTCCTTTGCATCAAAACTGCGCTCAATCCTTTACGAGAAGCATCACAGTAAACCATGAAGTTTTCACTACCTTCGGGTAAAGATAAGATCGGTGCACTACACAATTTCTGCTTCAACAGTTGAAATGCAGCTTTTGCCTTTTCACTCCAATCAAACTTCATGTTCTTTTGAGTCAGCTTCGTCATAGGCTTGGCAATTTTTGAGAAACCTTTGATAAATCATCGGTAATAGCCAGCAAGACCTAGAAATTAACGAATCTCTGTCGGAGTCTTGGGCGATGCCCAATCCTTGATTGACTCAATCTTAGCTGGGTCCACGTGAATGCCTTCACTATCAATCACGTGACCAAGAAATTGTACCTTCGACAGCCAAAATTCACACTTTGAAAACTTGGCGTACAATTCTTCCTTCTTAAGCAACTCCAAAATTAACTTAAGATGTTCTGCATGCTCTTCCTTGCTCTTGGAGTAGATCAAGATGTCATCAATAAAAACGATCACGAATTTATCTAAGTACGGTTTGCACACCCGATTCATCAGATCCATGAATACCGCCGGTGCGTTGGTCAGTCCAAACGGCATCACTTGAAACTCATAGTGACCGTAGCGTGTCCTAAACGCTGTCTTTGGAATGTCTTCCTCTCGAACTCTGAGTTGGTGATAACCAGATCTCAGGTCGATCTTAGAGTAGACTCTTGACCCTTGCAACTGATCAAACAAGTCGTCGATTCTCGGAAGTGGATATCGATTCTTCACAGTCAACTTATTCAGTTCACAGTAACCGATACACATCCGAAAAGATCCATCTTTCTTTTTGACAAACAAGACCGGGGCTTCCTAGGGTACGGAAATCGGTCTTATAAATCCCTTGTCAGAAAGTTCTTGTAGCTGATTAGACAATTCTTGCAGTTCCATCAGTGCTAATCTATACGGGGCGCGTGCCACAGGTGCAGCACCAGGGACCAAGTCGATTTGAAATTCAACTTGTCACGATGGTGGTAATCCGGGCAAATCCTCTAGGAATACCTCCGGAAAGTCTCGTACAGTAGGCACGTCCTCAAGTCGCTTCTCCTCCGACTTGTCCTCGGTTTCCTTCTTCGTCACTTGTGCCAGAAAAATTAGGCAATCTTTCTCAATATATTTTTGAGTTTTAGTGCACGATATAATGCTCAACTTCGACTTTTCTCCTTTGCCGTCTCTATCACCTTGAACTATCAAAACTTCATCTCCATAAGGAATTCGCACAATCTTTTCGTCACAAACGATTACCACACAATGGTTCGCTAACCAATCCATGACGATGATGACGTCAAAACTACCAAGTTCTACCGGCATTAGGTCAATATTGAATGGGTGACCTAACAATCCTAACGTACAACCTCTAAGTATGGTATTAGTTTCAAAAATTCTCCCGTCAGCTAATTCGACAACATAGCTAACATCTAAAGTATTAGGGGTTATATCAAGCAAAGCACTAAAAGTAGTCAACACAAAACTTCTATCGGCTCCTGAATCAAATATCATAGAAACATAATGGTTGTTGAGAAGAAACGTACCCTTGACGACATTTGAATCAGGGTTAGTGTCTCCTCCACCTAACACATAAGCTTTTCCTCTTGCTTTACCAACACCATTCTTGTTCCCAGCTTTGTTTCTACGGTTTTGATCTTTCAGCTTTGGGCAATCACTCCTGAAGTGTCCTTGCCTTCCACACTCGAAACAGGTTAAAACTCTCTGATTCACTACTTGACCCATCTGAGTAGAAGTAGCGGGATTTGTGACCTTACAATCCTGGGTCAAATGCCCAACCTTGTTACACTTCCCACATCTCACAGTGCAAGGCCTTTCATGATGAAGCTTACACTTGTTACAGAGAGGCAATGGTCCATTATACGGTTTCTTCTCATTGTTGCCAGCCGTATAGGCTCTCGCCACATTCTGACCTCCAACATTTGGATTTTTGAATGGTGGCTGATGTCCATGGTTGTCTCTTTGATTGACCTTCAATCTCCTTTTGTTCTCAGCATTTTTCATAACATATCCCTTCAAGTTTTGGTCCATTAAGTTGTTAGCAATTCGAACAGCATCTTGCAGTCTTGTAGGTTTAGCGACAGTTACATTCCCTTGGATGTTATCGGGGAGTCCTCCAATGAATTTCTCAACTCGGTCCTCCTCCTAGGGGACTATCTTGGTGCACATCATAGTCAACTCTTGAAATCTCTGAGTATAAGCAGCCAAGTCATTGTTCTTCACAGTCAAATTCCACAGCTCAGATTCCATCTTTTGAATCTCGTTTCTTGGGCAGTACACTTCAGTCATTAGCTTCATGAGCTCTCTCCATGACATGGCAAATGCAGCCTCAATCCTAATAGTCCTCTTATGTGAGTTCCACCAAGTTAGTGCACTGTTTAACAGTGTGCAAGTAGAATACTTGACTTGGTATTTCTCTAGACAATTGCTAATATGGAACACTGTTTCCATCTTCTCAAACCACCTTCTCAATTCGACAACTCCTTTCGTTCCCTTGAAGTTGAGTGGTTGACACTTCATGAAGTCTTGGTATGTGCATTCTCTAGCAACTGGTCTATCACCTCTACCATTCTCGTTTGGATTTCCATTTCCCCTATTTCCATTATCGCCGTCACTGCCGTTCTGGCTTTGATTCTCAGCCTCGAGAGCATTGGCAGCATGGGTCGCCTCATGAGCAGCCAACGCTTCTTCCATACGTCGGTTAACGAGTTCTTTGATTACTTCAGGGGTCATACCGGAGTGAGTGATAGTCATGTTCTACAGCACAAGACATAGCACGCGGTAAGATTCGATACGAGGTATAGCCACTATAAATGGTACATAAGGTTTATATAGGAAAATACAATAGAACATGTTTTCCCATAACAAGTAAATAACAATATAGATGAATACGCGAGAGAATCAAAACAAGCTTTTCATTTTACAAATAAAAGCATAATTCGGTTACAACCAATCCAAAATAGGTACATGATTTACGATTATTTCTACTGCTAACATCTATACCTAACCATCAGTATAATGTCCTACATGATCATGGTACTACTAGTCTAAGGGCGAAAACCCAAATACCTCTCAACATACGACTCCAACCTCCTAAGTCTCCTTTGAGTATCATCACGATCCCTACGAACCTGACGAAACTCCTCCTATAAAAGTGCCATGTGCCAACGAAGACTGTCAATCCGATCTCTCTCTATACTCAACATGACTCGAACCTTTAGGAACTCCAGTCTTAAACTCCCAATCCTCTCAACCAAACTAGCTCTCTCTCCACTAGCTACCAACTGACTAGTCTCCAACTGTCTTTGAGTAGTCTTAATCTCAGTAATCCTATCAATACAAACCTCTGACATGTAGTGAACTATATCATAAATGGTATCCTCAAGATCAGGAATACCTCCTCTAGAAGACTCAAAACTATCACCAATAGCCAATGGATCTACAACGATCTCTCTCATGTCTGTCGCACTAGCCTCTGCCTCAAACTCCTCATCATCCTCCCTAACATCACTAGCAGCAATCTCAACTCTCATACCTACACCATCCCAAGTGTGAGCTATAACTCCCTCACTAATACCTACATCTGCATCAGCAGTATCCACCTCCATAAGCTCCTCTCTGCTATCCTTTGATGAGTATGAATCTCTAAACCTCTTACGAGGTGGTAAGAGATCAGCAGGAGTAGGGGCTATCAACCTCGAATCATAAGTAGGTGATGGTACCGAAGAAGTAGGGGACCTACATCTCTTGTGAGATGGTCCAGAAGAAGGTGAAGATGAATCCAATGACCTCTCAGAAGATAAACCTAAGGGTGACTCTGATGTAGTCGGTGGATAAGGGGTAGACAATGGTGCAGACCTCTAACATCTAAATGCCTCACTATGTCGTGGAGTCCTAGCAAGTGATCGATAAACAAATCTCGGTGGTGTAGATGTATCAGCATCGATGGTGTCTGGTGGTGTATGTCCGGATAAAGAATGACCTGAAATAGAATGCCCAGATGATGAATGATCTGAAGATGAACGGCTCGATGATCCGGAAGTAAAATGATCCAAGTGATGTGATGTGTACCTCAATGCTAAACGATGAGAAGATAAAGGTCTAACTGACTTCCTCGCGGTTAATGCCCTACATGGCCCGCCAGGATGAGTACGGTAAAGTCGACCAATAGGAATGTCCTCCTTGGGTCGGATAAGAATAGCTCGTCATCGACGAATCCCTGGTGGGGAAACAACAGGTGCAAGTGGATACTCAAATGATGGTGCAAGAGTATCATGAGATGACGATACGGGTCTGCTTAGCAGGCTCGGACTCACCGTCCGCCTCTGAGTCATCAGAACACAAAAAGGGTGAAACCAATGGCAAATCTGGTGCGGGAGGTAAATAATCCTCTGATGGATCAGAATCAGAAGAAGATGAATAATCCACTAAATCAAGTACTCCGGTAGGTGAGACGACTAAAACTGTCCCCACCTCCGGTGCAACTATAAGGTCAGCTGGAACAATAGGAACCTTAGGGATATCAAGAATAATAGCACGAATAGCACCAAAGAGAATCACCCGTGGGGCATGAGAGCTCACGCTCTCCTCAGATGAATCAGAAGAAATAGAAATAATAGGAGCAGCCATGACTTGAACAAGCACAAGTTTATATAAATCTCTTTATATGAAACCATGCAACGTGCAAGCAAAGTCAAGAAGATAAGCATGATGCAAAAATATGATATGGCAAAATGGTGAATAAAGTAATTATGGCAATATGATATATATAATGAGTACCTATATATATATATTAAACGCTATTATTATAAGATATATATGTAAGCGGGTAAAAGCACATAGGATCACATACTGGTTATAGCCCAGACCTAGATATACTACCTGGTTCTCTATAACCTTGGCTCTGGTACCTATCTATCACACCCCCAAACGGGGCCTGGTCAGAAATACGTATCCGAGGGCGTGACGTCATAATACACATCACACAAGATACAAAGAACGACCTCTAAGGGTACGTTTAAAATCCAACATCGTTGCATTAATTAAAATAGTTAAAGTTTTACATAGGCCCAATGATAATATTCGAAAGCGAATAAAAGGTTTTAAAGTTTGACAACGATGTTAACATAGATAATAGTAATTCTTGAAAATCGGTCCAATGCAAGGCAACACCAACAAGCAAGCAAAGACATCCATAGCTAAGCACCTGAGAAAAACATGCTAAAACAGTCAACATAAAGTTGAGTGAATTCATTAGTTTAAATTTAATATTAAAGGTGGACCATAAGTTTACAATACATACGTGACTATTATAGGAGAT
>BQNB010027243.1:0-57815 GCA_026074375.1 Tanacetum coccineum | reverse complement strand
TGGATTGGATGGCTGAACATCGCGTGGAGGTTGTGTGTTACGAGAAGTACATTCATGTTCCATATGGAAATGATATGCTAATTGTATAAGGTGAAAGAAGCGGAGTTAAAAACGAATCGAGATTAGAAGTCATCTCGAGCATTAGAACGCAGAAGTACATCGACCAAGGACGTCAAGTGTTCTTGATTCAAATAATGAAGGAAGAAGAAACTAAAATTCCAAAGAGGCGAATTGAAGATGTGCCTGTAGTCAGAGACTTTCCAGAGGTATTTCCTGAAGATTTGCTGGGACTACCCCCGACGCGCCAAGTAGAATTTCACATCGAGTTAATACCCGGAGCTGCACCTGTTGCACGGGCACCCTATCGTCTTACGCCTGCAGAGATGAAGGAATTAGCCGAGAAACTAAAGGAACTTTCTGACAAAGGTTTTATAAGATTGAGTTCCTCTCCATGGGGAGCACCAATGTTGTTTGTCAAAAAGAAGGATGAATCTTTCCGAATGTGTATTGATTATCGTGAATTAAATAAACTCACAGTGAAAAATCGTTACCCCTTTACCAAGGTCAGGTTATCATCAGTTAAGGGTTAGAGAATAAGATATTCCCAAGACTGCTCTCCGAACACGATACAAACACTATGAGTTCCAAGTTATGCCTTTTGGTTTGACCAACGCACCTACGGTATTCATGGACCTCATGAACCGTGTGTGCAAACCATAATTGGACAAGTTTGTGATTATGTTCATTGACGATATTCTCGTATACTCCCGTGACGAGAAGGAATACGAAGAACACCTGAAGATTATTCTAGAGTTACTGAAGAAGGAAGAATTGTATGCCAAATTTTACAAGTATGAATTTTGGATCCATACAGTGATGTTTCTTAGACACGTGATTGATAGCAGTGGTATTCACGTGGACCCAACTAAGATTGAGGCTGTTAAGAATTGGGCATCTCCAACTACTCCTTCAGAGATTCACCAGTTCTTAGGGCTTGCAGGTTACTATAGGAGATTCATTAAAGGATTCTCTAAAATAGCCAAACCTATGACGGAGCTAATGCAGAAGGATAGAAAGTTTGATTAGGGTGAAGAGCAAGAGACGGCTTTCCAACTATTGAAGCAGAAGCTATGTGTTGCACCTATTTTAGCACTTCCAGAAGGCAGTGATGATTTTGTGGTATATTGTGATGCATCCATAAAAGAGTTAGGTGTGGTAATGATGCAGAGAATGAAGGTTATTGCATACGCTTCCAGACAACTTAAGATCCACAAGAAGAACTACACCACTCATGATCTGGAGTTAGGAGCAGTAGTGTTCGCCCTGAAGATCTGGAGACACTATTTATATGGCACAAAATGTGTGGTGTTCACTGATCATAAGAGCCTACAACATATCTTAGGCCAAAAAGAACTCAATATGAGGCAACGCCGGTGGATAGAGCTCCTAAGTGATTACAATTGCGAGATCCGTTACCACCCGGGGAAAGCAAATGTTGTAGCAGATGCTTTGAGTCGGAAGGAAAGGGTCAAACCACTACGAGTAAAAGCTCTGGTTATGACCATTGGCTTGGACCTTCCGTCACGAATCCTTGAGGCGCAGAAAGAAGCAGTTAAGGTTGAAAACATTGAAGCAGAAGATATTGGTGGCATGCTAAAGAAGTTAGAAGCCCGCGCTGATGGAACGTTATGTTTGGATAATAGAAGTTGGCTACCGTGTTACGGTGACACAAGATCTTTGATTATGCACGAGTCGCATAAGTCAAAGTATTCTATTCATCCAGGAGCCGACAAGATGTACCATGACATGAAAATGTTATATTGGTGGCCAAACATGAAGGCTGACATCGCCACATATGTCAGCAAATGCCTGACTTGTGCCAAGGTCAAGGCCGAACATTAGAGGCCCTCTGGTTTATTGGTCCAACCCGATATACCAGAATGGAAGTGGGAGAAGATAACAATGGATTTCATCACCAAGCTACCCAAAACGGCAGCAGGATTCGATTCGATTTGGGTCATTGTTGATCGTCTTACCAAGTCTGCTCACTTTCTGCCGATGAAGGAGACAGATTCAACAGAAAAGTTGATGAGGATGTACATGAAGGAGATTGTATCAAGACATGGTATACCAGTGTCAATCATCTCCGATCGGGATAGCCATTTCACTTCGAGAGTTTGGCAATCTTTGCATAAAGCGTTGGGTACGCAGTTGAACCTGAGCACTGCTTATCACCCTCAGACCGATGGTCAGAGTGAGATGACCATTCAAACATTAGAGGACATTCTAAGAGCTTGCGTGATTGACTTCGGGAATGGTTGGGATAGACATCTGCCCTTAGTGGAATTCTCGTACAATAATAGTTATCACACAAGTATTAAAGCTGCACCGTTTGAAGCACTTTACGGTAGAAAGTGTCGTTCGCCTGTTTGTTGGGCTAAAGTTGGAGAAGCGCAACTTACCGGACCAGAGATTATCTACGAGACTACGGAAAAGATTTTTAAGAGTTATGTTGACAAGAGGCGTAGACCTCTTGAGTTTGAAGTTGGAGATAAGGTTATGATTAAGGTCGCACCATGGAAGGGTATGATCCGATTCGGAAAGCGTGGAAAACTAAACCCTCGTTATATTGGACCCTTCCAAATTATAGAAAGGATTGGCCCAATAGCTTACCGTTTGGAATTGCCTCAAGAACTTCGTCAAGTACACAATGTGTTCCACGTCTGCAACTTAAAGAAATGTTTGTTCGATGACACACTCGTTATTCTCCTGGAGAAAATCCAACTCGACGACAAACTCAACTTCGTCGAAGAACCCGTAGAGATAATGGACCATGAGGTCAAGCAACTTAAGCGAAGCCGTATACCTATCGTTAAAGTCCGTTGGAATGCACGTAGAGGTCCAGAATACACGTGGGAATGTGAGGACCAGTTCAAGAGCAAATACCCTCACTTGTTCGCAAATCTACAATCTCCTACCACGTCTTGATTTCGGGACAAAATCTTCTAACCTGGGGAGGCTGTGGCACCCCGTAAGAAATTAGATTTCTCTTTTCGTTAAGTAAAAGTTATGTACTGCAAGTTTGCAAATGTTACCGTTAATCTCAACAATAAGTCATTTTATAATCGTCATGCATTACTCCTGGTCATGAAAAGTTTAATTAGCACGCGAATATCACCATTTTGCTCTTGTGTCTAAAAGGACATTTTAGAACGTGTAACGGTAAAAACCATACTTATTTCACATTTGTGAAACAAAGCCATTTACTCACATCATTTTACAAAACCATCTACACTCAATACCCGTGACTAAATTTAAAAAAAAATAGGATGACAACCAGACATCATCATGTATACTTGCATACTACCCTACTTGTTTTCTTTTCAAACTCCACATGCCAAGTTACGTCTCATGTATCTGATTTAAATTTCAAAGGTCAAGAAACAGTATATATTCACACACAGTGATAAGTAGTACCAATGATGACCAATAGTATTAAGAGGTGTCACTATTGTTTAATAGTGTGTGTAATACCACTCCACATGCTTTTAAGAGCCATTCACACTCATCTCTAGCACAACTCAATTCTGAATACAAGAAGGAAACAATACGGCGGGAGTTAAGGTTTTCGAGCCTAGAGACGTCGGGTTTAAAAGGGTAGAAGCCAAGGGAGGTTCGAGCTCTCTTATCACCATCACCTCTCCCCACCGTCTAACAAATTTGGACCTCGGTAAGTCGCACTCGTAATTTAACGTCTATCATTGTCATGTCATTTACCCTATAGCCTAGCATACAACACCAACGAAACGCATCAAATCTTGGCAAAGCTAGATAAGGGCCTGGGTTTTTGCATGACTAAAACACGACACACATGGTAAAATCCATGCATGATCCGTATGAACATGCACATGCCAAACCTTTCGTCATACCATGCATGGAGTGTCGACATGTAGGAAAACTAGTGTGGACATATCATTTATGAAAATGAATAACGAACCAAGGCAAATTATAAAAAAAAGAGTTTAAACGAGTACATTGGCTCACTAGAGACGAGTATACACTAGGTCTATGCGTGACTTACATAGGACCTAATGTCGTGACCTCGGTACGTTACCTTGGGCGTAACTGAGTGGCACATGACGAACCACAGCGAGCCGTTGGCTTACTGTTGGACGTCACAGCCCCTAACGAACCCGAGCAAAGTATGCTCGTTGTTTCGTACCAAGACCTTGAAGCACTTGACGCTGAATTGCATCACAAGACGCACCACAATGCATACAAAAAAGCCATAACAAGCTGCTGCCATTGTCGCGGCTGTTAAGATGCTAAGGACGTAGCAACGTCCTTGTGCCTCGGTGTTTAACTAGACTCAAGACTAACCATATATGACGGATCATGCAAAGTAAGTATAGAGACTTAGTTATACATGTAGAATGTTACAATATGTAGAAGAAGAAACCACAACAGTGGTTACCAACTCTACTGTTGGGCTTAACAGAAAACAAAAAGAATGGAAAGAAAGAGTAGGCCATGTGGGCTTTTTTTGTAATGTATAGCAATAATGCATGTAATAATTTTCAAAACTTGCATGAATTTTTCGTTAACGTAAGAGTAGTAAAACTTGCATGTTTTTGAGCCCTTTGGGTCGTCCCAGCCGAGACCCAAACGGGTTGACAAGCTTACTAACGAAACGAGGTAAATTAGAAGAAGTAGAATCTTATAAACTACATTTTTTTTGACGACTTAGAAATAGTAACAACGAAATCAAATTATAAATGGATAAACGAATCTAACGCGGTCTATATAAATTATTTAACACTAAAAATATTTTAAGGCTTGATCGGATTTTAAAACATAAAAGTTATGAGGTTGAAAACATAGAGATTGAAATATAAAAAGTTTAATAATGGATAAATACTTAGTTTAGGAAATTGAAGGATTTTAGGAGATAATATGAAAACTTTAAGGTAAATTGCGTAATTTACTTAACTTAGAAATAGAATGGCTAAAACTCGTTATATTAAAACTTAAGAATACTAGATATAAATAAATCATTTTTCATAAATTATTTAAACACGACAACAAACCGAAAAATATAAAACGGATGAGTTCACACACTTATTTAACGACTATAGTATATATAAACTCCCATGAACATATAAATATAAGTTACGTCGCATAATTTTATCAATTTATGCACTCATAGATGAAAAATCGTGTAGCATCCCTAGAGCCAACGGTTAAGACAACATTTTTGATAACATCAAGACGTTATCTCATAAACGACAAAGCCTTTTTATGACCCATTTTCATGATTCATTTCATACATTAAGTTTTAGAATGTACACTCAGATTTTGTCATAATTACTTAGGTGTTTGACCAAGTTACTAATTGACGTGCCTTGATCCATTATCAAATTCCAGACGATTAACTGACAAGGTGAGTTTTCATAGCCCCTACTCTACTGTTTTAAATCATCTTTTGGGGTGAGAACATTGCTTATTTCAAACGTGTGAATACAAGTACAATTACTCATTACTGATTGGTCTAAGTCCCTATTTAACCCAAGTTGCTATCTGCCCGATTTATCATGAACCGTTAATTACTTGACCAATTAGGTTGGTTAAGTGAGCGCGAATGTTATGGATAGATCTATCGTCTTGGACTGACATTAGTCAAGCAAACACAGTTTCATTTGAGTCAGATTACGGGTGTCCCGGGTTAGACACCTGCAAGGGCAATCATCCATTGTTGGTATATGTTAACGCTTCGGTGTCATGAGCTTAGACAATAGTAATGCAATTTATATGACTTTGTATCTGTTATATTGTCATATGTGGATGAAATCTTGTGATTCATAAACACTACATCTTTCTGCTTAAACAAACCTATGAACTCACCAACTTTATGTTGACACTTTAGCAATGTTTTCTCAGGTATTAAGAACGAAGATGCTATATGAAGTCTCATGCATTGCAGTCATTTCCTGTTATCTGAAGATCATTTGTACTATTTAAAACAATGTCGTATTGTCTATTTTTATGCTTCCGCTGAATGTTTAAACAATTTATTATTTCCTAATACAAATGATCAATTTTCTTAAAACGTCTCATATAGAGGTCGTTCTGTATTGCTTAGAAGTATGATAATCATGAAGTCACACGCCCTCGGTTGCCATTATACTCTGATATTTTGGGGGTGTGACACAAATAGATATATTTATAACATTCGCGCTTACACCAAGTAATTAACAGTTCATGATAGTGGGCATTGTGGGTTATCGCTACTTAGGCACGCTACGTAATTATTGTAAACATTGAAAAGTATTGTACTTGTGTCCAATTGTAAAATAAGCAATGTATCTCGCCTCGAGATTTGTAAATGAGTATGCAAACAAGTTTGTAAACGTGTATGTAAACGAGTCAGTAAACGAGTTTGTAAACGAGTTATGAAAACAAGTACGTAAACGAGTTTGAAATCAATCATGTAAATGCGTATGTATTCTCCCCCAAAATAGTTCAAAACAAGTTAAATAGGGGCCATGAAACTCACCTCAAGTGAAAGTATCGAATGTAGTAACAATCAACAAAGAATGACGTCACAAATAGCCGGAATGCAACCTAATTAATTATAGGTCCGATAAGTATAATGTACTTGAAATAATTACAACAATGTATTTTATAAAGTTATATCACCACCTAATAGTTTTTGTTTAATTTATAAGTCGAAACAATGTTTTCGTTACGTTCGTCATTTAATGTCTACGTATATGTACTTGTAAAATATTACCTTAGTCCGATTAATAATAATTGTCGATAACGCTTGATTTAATATTTTTATTATTTTTGTAACGGCACTTATTTTATAGTCTGATTAGTTCATAAAATAATATTTATAAAGTTTAAAACGCGTATAAATATTATATAAGTAATACTATATTATTTCGTAAGGTTTTTATAGTCCCAACGGACCCGAAAACACTCGTAAACACCATTTTTATTTTCCAACAACAACTACATTTTTTATAAAAGTGTGCAGGAAATTTAATATAAAAGTTATCTAGTTTCTATGAAGATTTACTCATTTTTAATACACTTTTAGACATCGAAACTAGCGTTCTTGTAGCAAAACATCATTTCGAACAGCATTTTAGTTTTATACTTAAGCCGGTTCGGACCCGAAAGCCCTCAAAAATGTATTTTATAAACAGATCAGATTGTGTAAAAATTTATAAAAGCTGTCAAAGTTTTAATAGTAACCGGTTTCTTAATAAATCCACATCCCTTCGTTTTTTATCCGTTTTTCGAGTTCTCTATATGTACGGAATCATCTTGAGAAGTACTATCATAATATTAAGGTTTTACATTGCCTTGAAAATTGTGCCAAAACAATAAGTTCCAACTGTTTTATATTTATATGTATATATATGCTTTATTTTGTGATTTTTATCATGTTTTTAAGTACTATAAGTCCACTAAATTTACCACTACAATATCCATTATATAATTAAATTGGGCAAATGACTAAAAAATGCATCTAACTTGACCATTTTTACCGTTCTGTGTACCCATGTTTTTTTTCAACGACTGTTAAAAGAATCAATCTTAGTATTCGTATTTGGTTGTTAGTCTAGATCAAGAAAACTCGAATCAACGATCCGAGAAAGATTTGTACAATTACTTTGTAAATTGTAACTTATACCGACGTTCCAAAAAAAGGCTAAAAGAGGAGAAATTAAGAACATACAGTACTTAAAAAGCAAGTTTCTTATCACATATCCAATTCCTTTTTTGTGATCCATGAACAATATCTAAGCTCATTTAGGGCCCTGATATCACTGAACCTACTTTTCTTATCACTTTTGAGACAAGTCATGGTTTAATTTAGTATTAGTTACGCAAACTAAATATTGTTTTGTATAAGTTGGTTGATCTAAACATACAACTTTATTAGTTAAGTAACCAAAATATAAATGTTCATATTTTTATTATACTATATGTTTTGTAGTAACAATTTATCCTCCTTGAAAGTGTGTGTTTATAATAGAAATCTAATTTAAGACTGAAAGAGTATAGATGTAGTACTTAAGAAATATTCTCCAAAAATACTAACACAAATCGCAATAAACTCAGTATCCATTAACGATGAAAAAAAGCACAAGCACGTTGTTGTTCACTTTATGCGTGACAGATATCCAGGTTTAGCACTAATTACCATGCATGACCTACCTTTTCTACTCTATTTAGCAGCAGCATGCATAGCCTATAGCCCTATACCACAGTTGCATGCGTCAACGGTGCAAGTACACACAAGCACAATAATCTTATCGCAACATTTAACATTGTTTATAATCCAAAAATTTTCCTAATTAACTATCCTCTTTAATTCTTTCTGTTTTTTTATTCAATTAATTAAGAAAATGCTAAATTTCTTCAAGTGTTATACGGAGTAATTATATGTGTTGTAGGTTAGTAGGACATTTTTTTTGGGTCGGATTTAACGATGATCCAACACTAACACAAAACGAATTGTTTTTAGAAGTTGAAAACTATCCTTTTATTAAAGGTACTGTACCTAGAGCCAACCAATTTTGTATTTTTTCTAAGTCACATTAGTATTTCGTAGACTGGTCACCCATTAACTGAATATACTTTTTCAGTCACTCAAAATATACATTGGTTTCCTCATATTCTCGTACCGTTTGTCATCCCGGGTTATTAGATATAATGGTTTACGACTATCCGATATGGACACATTGTATTCCTTATTACGATACAAAGATAATATATGTTAATATTATATTCTGTCAAATGAAAATGACCATTACTTATTCTGGGCTGTTATCGTCAAATTTTCGAAAAGGAAAACTGACTAATGCAAGATCAAAAGCTATAACGAAGGTCTATCAGTCTATGATGTATATATAACGGTACATTGAAATCTGATTATGAACAAGCTAAGAACTCTGCGTTGTGGCGTGGCTATTTTTTCTCGAATTAATTTTTTATTTTTTTATTTTTTATTTTTTTTATTTTTTATTTTTTTTATTTTTTATTTTTTTACGTATGCCAGAAGCATTGTAATATTTGGCTTGTTTTGTTCGCAATTCGAAGATCTTTCTGCGATGTTTTTTAATCTGAATGAATCGGTAGATATGTGTTGTATATTTAATAAATAAAGTTTATTACATAAAGAAGTCGTAAATGGTTAAAAATTAAGAGTATGTTACATATTTTTTTTTTTCCTATTTTGTGCCAACACAGTTTTTTTTCTCATATTTGGCCAGTTTTTTTCTGAGCCAGGGACAGATGAACAATTAGAGCAATTTTTGGGCAGGCCAATAACAGTAATAACACACTGTTTACCGGATAAAACACTGAAAACGATGGAAGAAAATCGCCGTACGTACTTATTCGGCATGATTTATATTATAGATTAGCACTAAAAATGGCCCAAGCTAAGACCAAAGCCCAATAGCTCAAAGCCCGAAATCCGATCTTAAGATTAGGGGTGTTGATCGGTTCGGTTAATTGTTTTTTCAACTCGAAAATCGAACCAAACCGAAAATCGAATTTGAATTCGGTTCGGTTTTTGGGTTGAACAGAATTACACCATTTTATAAAATTAATAATTACATAAATATTTAGCAACAAAAAATATTTCAAGCATAAAAAGTGTTTTTTTATATTATGATAAAATTTTAATTGTATTTATATATATAACAATATATAAAAATTATATATATTTTTATGAATTCGTCGGTTCATAATGCCAAACCCATATCCAACCCGAAAATCAAATTTGTAGTTCGGTTCGGTTTTGGCAAATTCGGTTTGATTATTAGTTATGTTCGATTTCGGTTTTCGATTTATTTGTTTTTCTGCTCACCCCTACTTAAGATACGTAAAAAATGGTTACAAGTATTTTTAATTAGCTACACTATATTATATTACACTATATACTCTCTCCGTCCCAATTTACTTGTCCACTATTGACTTTTGTAGTCTTTTTTATTCAACTTTGACATTAAAATTATTATTTTTGTGTATATAATACTTGATAAAAATTTATACCAATGAGAATACATTTATAGAAAAAACTCGATTCATTCAATATTTAGCGATCAACTAATGTATCCCACAAAAAATCATTATTGAAGATTAAGGTTGATAAAAAATACTTCAAAGTCAAGTTAGTAGAAATATAAATTAAGGACTGAAGGAGATTATAAAGCATTTTAAGTATCCTAAGTTACTTTACTAGCCCACTAACCTATCTTTAGCAGTCCATATTTAGCAATCCATAAGGCCCGTCGTGCTTCCATTCTCTAACTTAGGGTGAACAATTATTGCAAATGGTCTAAAAAGAAAGACTTAATATATTTACTATTTTTGCAAACGATAAACAACTTTGGGGTAAATAATTTCTATAAGCTAGACTCAATATATTGCTATTTACTCAATATATATATCATACAAATGTTGTACCCGTATACTATATATTTAAAAATACAACATATATGTTGTTTTATAAATACAACATATGTATGCATAAGATTATTAATATCAAAATGAAAACACGAATTATTGTGTATAAAATTAAATAGGACGATGTTGTATGCATTGGTATTAATTGTTAAATTAAAATTGCAAGTTTTAAATTTATAAAACTCGTCTACCGATGTCAACACGCACTAACGGGCAGAGAACCCTGTCGTATCTAGTGCAGGACTTGGTAAATCCGAGGTCGTCTCAAGAGCTAAGTTTTATTAGTTTTAATTTGAAACGTGTCACATGTTTAAAAATGGTTTTGAATTAATTGAAATCTTAAAGGAAAATAATATGTGAAAAGTAAATGGATTTGAGAACAGTCAGGGAGAACAGCGTGCTAATCTTAGTTATTTCATTACTAAAGTTATGACTATGTATCTAGTGTATTTTTTTTGGGTAAAAGGTTTTCCCGGTAAATTTTACTACGCCAAAAACAATTAAGTACAAGGATGAGGGTGAGTCCCACATCTCCGCCCGTTACATAGGCAAACAACTTCCTTTAAGGAAGAAACACAACTATAGTCAGGGTTCTAAAAGGCGCGCTATAGCGCGAGGCGTGGCATCCACATTACGAAACAGGCCAATGCGTCGTCTATAGGCGTGTCTTGCAATTAAAGGAGATAAGGCGTGATACCTAGCGGCTACTACCGCGCATTTTTGAAGCTTTTAAAAGATTTCATAGACTTGAGCTTATTTACAAGTATTTATGATTTGGGTTGTATGGGATTCGGGCTTAGTAACTCCATAACTCAATTTTAAGCCTAGTAGCTAACTAATATTGACCACTCTATAAATATTTTTTGCCGCCTTGAGTCACGCCTTAAAAATCGCTTATTTAACGCAACGGCCTCATGGCTATAGCTGATGCTTGGCTATGCCGTCTCGTCACGCTTCACGCTATTTATTACCTTGACTATAGAGACTATAAAAGGAACAATAAATACAAGAACTCTATTGTCTTTCTACGGACCCCTAACTGTATATCCAAGTTATCACACAATAGCTTGAAGTCTATCAGGAATTTTCTAACACTTCATAATATTTCATCACCGTATAGGTCGTATTCGTAGTCGTCATTCTCGTAAGATTCCTTCCACCGCTCAAGCAAACTCTGTGTACCATGTCTATCTTTCTTAGTCAAGAAACTAGCCATTTCATTATCAACTGAAGCAACCTTATCCTCACAGTTATAATTACACGAAGAAACAACCTTTTCCAATGGTTTTCCCTCATCATCCACCAAAGTAACTTTTCTATCAATAATCAATTTTTTAATCTTATCAATTTTCTCAATAATAGGAGTAGTACTAGGACTACTAGACTCGACATTCCAGAACGAAGATCCACTAGAGTTGGTCTCTTGGCTGGCCAAATTTGAAGTTCTACCATTGGTACCCAACTCCACATCCTTTTCAACTGAGGTAAGCACCTCAAAATGGTTTGACTTACTAACCTCATTAGTAGACTCTGCATTGTTCTTCTTTTTTCTGCTAGTGTTGGCAGTAGGCTTTTTAGAAACAGGTTGAAACACTTGTTTAGTTGGTTTAAATCCCATCTTCTAGAATTCCTTTAGGAGTTTGACTAGTCTTCTTTTTTTTTTTTTTTTTTTTTTTGTAATTCTTGTCTCTCCAGCAACTATATTCTTTGGTCATTCTCTTGAAACATGGCCAGAAACCTAACAACACGCAGACTAGGAGGTTTCCACTCTATATCAACACGAATATTAAATGTATAGTAGCTCCTTCCCTAGTAATTATAGGCATAAACACCACAATGTTTTATTTTAACTCTACTCATTAGCTCGAAGGCTTAAATCATATGCTCTAGCATAGCTTGACCTGGGCCATGATTGCATGCCACAATATCAGTCGTATAAGAGTCTACATTAGAGGAGTACCTAGTTTAGATGTAATGTCATCAAAGCCATCTCGCTTAAACACCGTAACAGGGACACCATGGAGTTTACCAAACCCGGAACAGTTACCAACATCTTCTTTCGATAGGTTCTCTTCCGGAATGCCTTTATTAAGGAATAAGGGATTATTACAAATAAATCACGAACCATTTTCAAGCATTGCATCCAGACTAACCATGGAGCTAAATTAAAAGGAAATAACCCGGTAGACGAGCTAAACATTGATCGAACCAGCCCATATTTATCCCAAGTGTTCCTAACATAGTTAGCAACAATAGGGTAGGCCACCCGCTTTGCAAAAAAAAACTTGTAGTATTAGCAAATATTCACTTATAGCTTATAATAGACTCCACGGTACAACCACATCAATCTCATTACCACATGGTGTTAAAAATAGTACGATAATTCACTTTGGTCCCACATGGTTTACAGTAACATTTGCATACGATGACATACCAGAGTAGTACCATGCTGAGTAGGTCCAACCGTAGTACCAGCATCAATCATGTTCTCCTCATTACCAACAAGAGAGTAAATTCTATGCGCCTCAGATACGGTTGAAAATTATTATAAACCTGCATTCACAACATTAACATGCTTATTAGTCTCTACTAACTTATCCGCTATCGAAACTTGCTTCTTGTTTACACCCCTCCCAACCCCACTTATCACACCAGACGATCAATGAGGATCCATTCCAAGCCCGCATAGCAAAAAGATTATGCCATGTAAATCTATCCCTTAAATAATGTCATTGTTTAGGAAAGTATTTAAGTCTTTATGTTTATCTAGGAAAGTCATTAATTACACGTTTGATTAGTAAAAGATTTGTGTTTATCTTGGCTTACAAGATAGGGTTATTCGACTATATATTCGGCTAATATATGAATGGTTTTTCATTCAATGAAAGGTCAGGTTTTTGCTTAATAAAATCTCTAATCTTCTATTCCCATCTCTTCTTAGGAGTCCGCCACACGCTTTAAAAGTGGTGTACTTTCAACGATACTATCCGCAAGGGTCGTATCAATTGGTGCTTTCATTGAGAGAAATCGATCATCGAGTCCAACTACGCTAGGCGATGTGTTTTTGTTGGCTCGTATCATCGAGGCCCATTTTGAGAACACAAATAACCAAGTAGTCGATAATAATGGTGGTGATAAAAAAGATCCTAAGTGAATGTAACAAGGAAGTGAAAAAGGCTGATGATCAAGAGATATTTAAAACATTGAAAGATGAAGTATACGCAAGAATGTAATAGATCAACAGTTTCTGAGCAGACCATTAATGAGACAGCGAATTAACCATTTGCTTCATTGCAAAGGTTATGTAAAAAAATTATAAATTTAAAAAAAAAAAAAAAAAAGTTACTTTGCAATGATGTAATGGTATCTGCTGTCTCATTAATGGTCTGCTCAGAAACTTGTTGATCTTTAACATTCTTGCGTTCTTCATCTTTAATGTTTTCAATCTCTTGATCATCAGCCTTTTTCACTTCTTGTTTATCATTCACGTTAGGATCTTTTTTATCACCACCATTATTATCGACTACTTGGTTATTTGTGTTCTCAAAATGGGCCTCGATGATACGAGCCAACAAAAACACATCGCCTAGCGTAGTTGGACTCGATGATCGATTTCTCTCAATGTATTGCACAGAATTGATACGACCTTGCGGAATAGTATCGGGATAGTAGCACCACTTTAAGCGTGTGCGGACTCCTTAAGAAGAGAGGAAGAAGATTTTAGGATTTATTAGCAAAAACTACCTTTCATTAATAAAACCATTCAGTATAGATAGCCGAATATTATAGTCGATAATAAAACCAATATCTTGTAGCCCAAATTAAACATAATTCTTTTCCTAATTCATAACATGCAATATGGACTTTCCTAGATAAACTAAAGACTTAAATACTTTCTAAACAATTGACATTATTTAGGGTTGATTTACATAGAATTATCTTTTTGCATGCGGGATTGGAACGGATCCTCTATTGATCGTCTGGTGTGATAAGTAGGTTAGGAAGGGGTGTAAAGTGAAGCAAGGTTCGATGCGGATAAGTCAGTCGAGATTTTGTAAGCATTGTTAATGTTGTAATGCAGGTTTAGATTACGTTTCCAATCGTATCTGAGGTGCATTGAATTACTCTTCTACTGGTAATGAGGAGAACATGATTGTTGCTGGTTATACGGTTTGGACTTACTCAGGCAGTTGGTAATACTCTGGTATGTTTTCGTATCTATGTTACTTGTAAACCGTGGACGAAGTGAATTTTCGTTACTTTGTTACTCCAATGGGGGTAATGAGATGATATGTGGTTGTACCAGGTGGAGTCTTATTTTGAGCTATAAGTGATAATGATTTGCTAATATACATATGTTTTTTTTTTGCAAAAAAATCAATAAATAAAGGTGTGGCCTACCCTGTTGTTGTAATATTTAGACATTGGGGTAAATATGGCTAGTTCGATCAATGTTTTTAGCTCGTCTACGGGTTATTCTCCTTTCAATTTAGATCCATGGACGGTTTGTGATGCAATGCTTGGAAAATGGTGCGTGGTTCATTCGCATATAATCCGCTCTATTCTGAAATAATGGCAATTCGGATGTGAACTTATTGAAAGAAGATGTTGGTACTGTTCCAGTTTGGGTTAAATCTATGGTGTCCTGTTCGGTGTTTTAGCGAGGATGGCTTGAGGACATTACATCTAAACTAGGGTACTCCTCTATGTTTTTTGACTCTTATACGTCTGATATGTACATGCAATCATGGGCCTAGGTCAAAGCTCTGCTAGAGCTATGAGTAAGCTACGAGCTAATGCCCCCCCCAATAGAGTTTAATAATAAACATTGTGGTAGGTTATGCCTAAAATTACTAGGGTGGGCTACCTATACAAGTTCATATATGTGTTTGTGTATGAGTGGAAAACATCTCTAGGTGTGCGTGTTGTAAGGTTTTTGGCCATGTTCAAGAGGAATATCCAAAGAATATAGGCGCTGGTGAGACGAAGAATTTGAGGAAGACTAGTCAAACTCCTAAAGGTATTTCGGTTAGCCAGAAGGTGGGATTTAAACCAACAAAAAAAGTGTATCAACCTGTTTCTAAAAAGCCTACTGCCAATACTAGCGGAAATAAGAAAAAAATGTGAAGCCTACTAATGAGGTTAGTAAGTCAAACCATTTTGAGGTGCTTACCTCAGTTGAAAAGGATGTGGAGTTGGGTACCAATGGTAGAACTTCAAATTTGGCCAGCCAAGAGACCAACTCTAGTGGATCTTCATTCTGGAATGTGGATCCTAGTAGTCCTAGTACTACTCCTATTATTGATAAAATTGATAATATTGAAAATTTGATTATTGATGGAAAAGTTACTTTGGTGGATGATGAGGGAAAACCTTGGTAAGGTTGTTTCTCGGGGTGATATAACTTGTGCGGATAGGTTTGCTTCAGTTGATAATGAAATGGTAGATTCGCTTGACTAAGAAAGATAGACATGTACACAGGTTTGCTTGGAGCGGTGGAAGGAATCTTACGAGTTATGAAGAGATACGAATTCGACATATACGGTGATGATATGTATGAAGGTTAGAAATATTCTGATAAGCTTCAAGGCTATTTGTGATAACTTGGATGTACGTTAGGGGTCGTTAGAAAGAAATAGTTTTTGTATTTTTGTTCCTTTTAGTAGGTCTACTATAGTCTAAAGTTTTTATAAATAGCGTGAAGCGTGACGTGACGGCATAGCCAAGCCTCAAGCTTTAGCGTGAGGCGTTGCGTCATATCGTTTTTAAGGGTGACTCAATGGCCTTACCGTCGGCAAAAATATTTTATAGGAGTGGTTTAATATTAGTTAGCTACTAGGCTGAAAATTGAGTTATGGAGTTACTAAGCCCGAATCTCATACAATCCAAATCATAAATACTTGTAAATAAACTCAAATCCATGAAAACTTTTAAAAGCTTAAAAAAAAGCGCGCTATAGCGCGCTTTATCACGCTTATCGCGTTTATTGCAAGACACGCTAGAGACGACGCCTGCCTGTTTCGTAATGTGGAAGCCACGCTCGCGCATAGCGCGCTTTTATAACCCTGACTATGGTTGTGTTTCTTCCTTAAAGGAGTGTTTGCTATGTACACGGGCGGAGATGTGGACTCAACCCTAATCCTTCTGTAATTAATTGTTTTTGCGTAGTAAAAATTTGTCGGAAAACCTTTTTACCCAAAAAATTTACACTAGGAAACATGTCATAACTTAAGTAATGAAATAAACTAAGTTAGAAAGCTTTCTCCTGACTGTTTCAAATCATATACTTTTATCATTTATTTTCTGTTAAGATTTCATTCAATTAAAACATTTATAATACATGTGACACATTTCGAATTAAAACTAAATAAAAACTTTGCTCTTGGGACGACTCGGATTTACCCAAGTCCTGCACTACTAGATACGACCTGGGTTCTTTGCCCATCTATATGTGCGTGTTGACATCGGTAGACGTTTTGTTTTATAAATTTAAATAACTTGACAATTTTAAGTTTATCAATTAATACGCTCAGTTCAAACCATCGTCTATTTATATTTTCTTACACAATTAATTAGTGTTTTCATTTGATATTAATAAATCTTTATGCCAGTACATATGTTGTATTTAGAAAAACAACATATATTGTATTTTTAAATATATAGTAATACGGGTTGACAACATTTGGTATGCGATAATTTATTGAGTAAATAGGCAATATATTGAGTTAGCTTATAGAATTATTTTACCCCAAAGTTGTTTATCATTTGCAAAAATAGTAAAGTATATTAAGTCTTGCTTTTAGAACCATTAGCAATAATTGGTTCACCCTAAGTTAGAGAATGGTAGCACGACGGGCTTATGGATTGCTAAATATGGATGCTAAAGATAGTTAGTGGGCTAGTAAAGTAAACTTAGGATAACTTTAATGCTTTTTAATACTCCTTCAGTCTTAATTTATTTATTCTAACTACTGACTTCTGGCACGTATTTTGATTTCAACCTTAATCATAAATTAATTTTTTTGTGTTATACTCTAGTTAGTTGATGCTAAATATATGAATGAATGAGTCTTTAAATGTATTCTATTGTATTATTTTTTATTAAGTATTATATAACACAAAAATAATAATTTAAGGTCAAAGTTAAATAAAAAAGACTTCAAAAGTCAAAAGTCAACAAGTAAATTGGGACGGAGAGAGTATATAGTGTAATATAATATAGTGTAGCTAATTAAAAATACTTGTAACCATTTTTTACGTATCTTAAGTAGGGGTGAGCAGAAAAACAAATAAATCGAAAACCGAAATCGAACATAACTAATAATCGAATCGAATATGCCAAAATCGAACCGAACTACAAATTCGATTTTCGGGTTGAATATGGGTTTGACAATCTTAACCTGAAAACCGAATTTACATAAATATATATATTTTTTATATATTTATATATATATAAAGACCATTAAAATATTATTCTAATATAAAAAAATATTTTTTATGCTTGAAATATATATATTTTTGCTAAATATCCATGTAATTATTTTTTTTTTAAATAAAATGGTGTAATTCGGATCAATACGAAAACCGAACCGAATTCAAATTCGGTTTTCGGTTTGGTTTGGTTTTCGAGTTGAAAAAAAAATTAACCGAACCGATCAACACCCCTAATCTTAAGATCGGATTTCGGGCTTTGAGCTATTGGGCTTTGGTCTTAGCTTGGGCCATTTTTAGTGCTCAATTATAATATAAATCAATTGCCGAATAATACGACGGCGTTTATGCCATCGTTTCATTGTTTATCGGTGAACAGTGTGTTTTTACTGTTCATTGGCCTGGCCCAAAAATTGCTTACTGTTCATCGGTCTGGCTCAGAAAAAAAATGGCCCAATATGAAGAAAAAAACTGTTGTTGGCCCAAAATAGGAAAAAAAAAATATGTAACATACTCTCAATTTTTAACTATTTACGACTTCTTTATGTAATAAATATTATTTATTAAATATACATACGCATATATACGATTCATTCGGATTAAAAACTATGCAGAAAGATCATTCGACATTGCGAACAAAACAAGGCCAAATATTACAATGCCTTCTCGCCATATCGTTAAAAAAATAAAAAATAAAAAAAATAAAAAATAAAAAAAATAAAAAATAGAAAATAAAATATTATTCCGAGATAAAAATTAGCTCCGCTTACAACGCACGAGTTCATTGTGCTTGTTCATATCAGATTTCAATGTACCTTTTTATTTACACATAGACTGATAGGCCTCGATATATCTTTTGCATCTTTGCAAAAAAAAATTTAGTCGTTTTCTTTTCGAAATTTTGGGTCGATACAGCCGAATAGCTGTCATTTTCATTTGTCATAATATAATATAAATCATTTTATTATCTTTGGTTATCGTAATATGGTTAACAAGTGTCATATCGGATAGTCGGTAAACCATTTTATCTCTATAACCGGGAATGACAATCGGACGGGAGAATTGAAGGAAACAATGTATATTTTTGAGTGACTGATAAAGATAATATTCAGTTAAGTGGGTGACCTGTCTACGAAATACTATTGTGATTATGAAAAAATAAAATTGGTGGCTTCTGGTTACAGTACCTTTAATAAAAATGGATAGTTTTCAACTTTCTAAACAATTCGTTTGTGTTAGTGTTGGGATCATCGTTAAATCGTCCTATAAAAAATGTCTACTAATCCTACCACACATATAATTACTCCGTATAACACTTGAGATATTTAGCATTTTCTTAATTTTGATAAAAAACTGAATGATTTAAAAAGGGTTAGTTAATAGGAAATTTTGGCTATTAACAATGGTATATGTTGCATAGATTATTGTGCGTTGGGTGTACTTGCACCGTTGTACGCATGGCAACTGTTGGTTTAGGATATAGGCTATGCATGCTGCTGCTAAAGAAGAGTAGAAAAAGGGTAGGTCATGCTGGTAATTAGTGCCTTAAACCTGGATATCTGTCACGATAAAGTGTGACAACAAACCGTGCTTGGCTTTTTTCATCGTTAATGGATACTGAGTTTATTGCGATTTGTGTTTTATTTATTGGAGATTATTTTCTTAAGTACTACTCGTACTCTTTCTGCTTAAATTAGATTTCTATTTATAAACACACACTTTCAAGGAGGAGAAATTGTTACTACAAAACATATAGTATAATAAAAATATGAACATTTATATTTTGGTTACTTAACTAATAAAGTTGTATGTTTAGATCAACCAACTTATACAAAACAATATTTAGTTTGCGTAACTAATACTAAATTAAACCATGAGTTGTCTCAAAAGTGATAAGAAAAGTAGGTTCAGTGATATCAGGGCACTAAAATGGAGTTAGATTTTTGTTCATGGATCACAAAAGGAATTGGATATTTTACTCTGTGATAAGAAACTTGCTTTTTAAGTACTGTATGTTCTTAATTTCTCCTCTTTTAGCTTTTTTTTGGAACGTCGGTATAAGTTACAATTTACAAAGTAATTGTACAAATCTTTCTCGGATCGTTGATTCGAGTTTTCTTGATCTAGACTAACAAACGAAATACGAATACTAGGATTGATTCTTTTAACAGTCGTTGATTCAAACGAATACTGATTATTAGGATGATTTTTAGCAAAACTGCTAAAAATAGACTTTTTGTATTTCTTAAACTGAATAGTCAGGGTTACAATACATTTATTAAATAGGCGTACAAAACTGAAATGGACCTCAAAAGACAAACGGGCCGAAAACTAGCCTAAAAATAAATGTCCAAAAAACCCGAAAAAACACGAAAATGCAAATAACTCCTAAAATATAGTGTTTCGGGGCTCGAAAGTTCCGTAAACCAACTACGTTGTTTACCACAGCGTTCTCCTCGTTCCAAGCTTCGAATCAGCTGGTCTTGGGCCTAATATGCCCCTTTGAAAGAAATCATTTTTCTTCACACAATCTTGAGCTTCTAAAAACAAATGAACATGTTCTCCAAACTTGAGCCTGCATCATTACCTTTCGAATTAAGGAAACTACTTGTTTTTTTTTTGGAAAAACCATTGAACCAAGATTGAACTAAATGAACAAATAAAAAACTTATACAACCGTCCTTACTAAAACCAACGGTTAGGAGCAACAATAAAAGGGGGATGAATCTGAATTGAGGAAATGATAAAAAAGAAAACCAACAAGACCTGACTAGATTGTTGTATTGGTGTGAAGCTCTAATATTCTCACTGGTGAGCTTGCATCAACAGCGAAAGATTCTCATCTTGACATTGACCATTCATATGATTTTTCCAAGTATTATTTCACGGTTTCTCAACTGTCATTCTAAGAAAGAACAATTATTCGGTGTGTTCTTTTGTCTATTTCACCCTGAGACAATTATAACACCCAATGGGTTAAAAATGATTGGCGTCAAGTTGTTCGTGGCAAACTGCGTGGTGTAGCGGTGGGATTGTGGGCAGCTTGCTTGTGATCACCATGAAAAACAAACACAAGGAAGATTTTGTATTTTACGATATGCTAACAACGGGTGGTTTATGTGCATGATAAAACATGCTAATAATTAAAGGTCTTTGATATATTTCCTTTCAAAGATGCAAAATTGCCATATATGTTTATAATTGAGGATAATGACTCATATAATGCATAGTATCTTAATCATTTTTTACATGGTATGTGATGTTAGTAGAAAATTGTTGGGATTTTGAATCTAGCTAACCAATTTTGCCACGGAAGTGCGCAGCGGATGGATCTAGGTATGGCAAGTAAGTTATACACATATTAAATAAGGAATAGTGTATCCTTTTGGATTATTCTTGATCTACAATTGTCTAAAACTTTCGCCTCTAGGATTGCTCACACGAATTCACGTCAACTAATAGTTATGTAAGATTGCATAGTCTAACCTTCACGAAAAGCACCAAGTGTAAATACATATATAACAAACACACTCCTTGCGTTTCTTTTTACGTCGAACCAATAAAACAATTAATAAAGGTTTGCTGTCACACCTCAAAATAATCTGAGTATTAATGGCATACCTGAGGGGTGTGACTTCATGATTATCATACTTCTAAGCAATACAGAACGACCTCTATATGAGACGTTTTAAGAAAATTGATCATTTGTATTAGGAAATAATAGATTGTTTAAACATTCAGCGGAAGCATAAAAATAGACAATACGACATTGTTTTTATAGTTCACATGGAATCTTCAGTTAACAAAGAACATGATTGTAATGCATGAGACGTTCATATGCCATCTTTCGTTCATTAATACTGAGATTTACTTTGCTATGTCGTCAATATAAAGTTGGTGAGTTCAAATAGGTTTGTTTAAGCAGAAAATGTAAATGTTTATGAATCACAAGATTTCATCTGCATATGACAATATAACAGATACAATGTCATATAAATTGCATTACTATTGTCTAAGCTCATGTAACTTTGATAAGGTTAACATTATACAACGATAATGAATGCCCTTGCAGGTGTCTAACCAGGGACACCCGTAATCTGACTCAAATGACGGTATTCGCTTGACTATGTCAGTCCAAGTCGATACTAGGGTCGTCATTCCCGCCACCTAGATCTAAGCCATAACCATTCGTCGCTTACAAGTAATTAACTGGTTCATGATAAATCGGGCCAGATAGCACACTTGGTTTTAAATCGGAGACTTCCTAGACCATACAGTATGGAGTAATTGACATGTTTCACACGTTTGAAATATAAGCAAGTTTCACCCAAAAGATGGATTTAAAACAGTAGAATATGGTGTATGATAAAACTCACATTGACAGTTAATGTTGGAGATTGAAAAATGGATTAAAGCACGTCATAGATAGCGAAAACCTAAGTAATTTTGACAAATCTGAGTTGCCATTCTAAAAAAAAAATAAAAACTTTAAAAGTAATGAATGAATTTGCAAATGGTCCAAAAGGCATGGTCGTTAGGAGTCAGTTTTAACGTTTTTATTTTTTTTCAAAGTGTTGGATTAAACGTTCGGTCTCCCTTTAGAGTTGACTTTACGATTACAAGTACGTTTACAGGAATTACTATGATATGGTCATATCTTATGTTTAAGTTCTTTTTTTCAAAAATCATGGTGCGTGCATTTTGTTAGTTTCTTACTCCTGCATAATTTTTTTTACACCGCCATTGACCAGTTTAATTATATAATGGTTTTATCACGGCCCGTTCGATTCGTTTCATTAGTATATAAAATTTCTATATTCAGCTACTAATACCCTTAAGTCACCATACTGACACATATAGTCACCTAATTTTTATATAGTATTTATCGAAATGTTTGGGTTTTCACCTTTTAATTTCTTCGTTTTAAACCCGAATGATCTTTTTTATACTATTTTTTGGTCTAGAGGGTTCTTATATTAACGCGTTTTAAATTTTTTTTTTAAATTAATATTTATTATTATTACTCCTAATTCGTCGAAAATCGTGGTTTTATAGTCTTCTAGCTTTTGAATAATTTCGGTTTCGTGTTCGTGTCTACCCCTTTAGTTTTTGTGTCTCGACAAGGACGATCAATATTGACACGTAAAAATGTACGTTTTCTATATTCTTTATGTTTCAAAATTTACAAGTAAATATAACAAGTATCATTTCAATAATGTAACCCACACATGGCCACCCCCTTCCCTTCCTTTTTTCTGATTTTTGGGTCGAGCAACAGTGGGTTATACCCACTTGGTTTTGTGTCTTATTCTACCCCTCATATATATAATGTCACATGTTTCTTTTCTTTTCCTTTTTGCTGCCCAACCGACACAACAACATATATATATATATACTAGCTTCCTATATATTTTTACCATATTGCTTCGACTCGCGTGGTTAGCATACTAAGAGGCTCAGATTTACTACTTGCTTTGCTATTGTGAGGTGGCTATAGAAAGTGTAAGGAAATAAATGCCTATTTATACTACCATTTTGTGTATTCACGGAAAGATTTCAATGTTTCACGTGAAAGGTTTATATATTTCATTTACTATTGAGCAGTTGTTGTATGTATTACCTGCCATAGTAAATCTTTTTATTTGTGAAATAGAGTTTGCAAGAGTAGAATTTTGGCATGTGAAGATTTTGCTGAAATAAGACATAATGTGGTAAGGGCATGGGTGTAAGAATGAAATGATAGTGTAGCTCGCGTCAATTTATATCTTTTTCTTCTACTGGTTGGCTTGGACAAAGTATTTGAATATTAGAGTTGTGAGGATAATGAAACATCACGTATTATATTGTTTACATTTGGTAATATTTTAAATATTAGCTTCATGGTTTTTATTTCTATTGAGTTATAGACGGGTTTACCAAATAATATAGTCGTTGGCGACTTTGTTTCGCGCGGCGTTAATATAAAAATAAAAAAAAATATGATTTTTATTGTTACGCGCTTTCTAAAGTGCCCCTTTTTTTATCCGTAAACAAATAATGACAAATTTACACGCGTTATAATATCTCGTAATTAGTGCAAAAGGTTTGTTAGGTCGCTTGAAGAGTAATTTTATGGGAAAAGTAACGGTTAAATTTGCAATTGCTTGCGATACATAAAGCACAGAAGTCCTAAATTTTTCCGAAGATTCTGTTTTATGTGCTACATCCGCCCCATGTTATGTGATTTCGTCCCGAAATCAAGACGTTGTGGTAGGTCGCGGATTTGTGAATAGGTGAGGGTATTTTTCCCTAAACTGGTCTTCGCGTTCCCAAGTGTACTCCGGGCCTCTACGTGCATTCCAACGAACTTTAACGATGGGTATACGGCTTCGCTTAAGTTGCTTGACCTCACGGACCATTATCTTTACGGGTTCTTCAACGAAGTTGAGTTTGTCGTCAAGTTGTGTTTCCTCCAGGGATATAACGAGAGTGTCATCGGACAAACATTTCTTTAAGTTGCAAAATGTAAAAACACCATGGGGCACTTCGACTAAGCTCCTGGTGGTAATTCCAATCGGGTAAGCTACTGGACCAATCTTTCTATAATTTGGAAGGGTCAATATATACGGAGGGTTTAACTTTCACGTTTTCAAATCGCATTACACCCTTTCAGGCGCGACTTGGAAACATAAAACCTTATCTCCAACTTCAAACTTGGGGCCTACGCCTCTTGTCAGCATAGCTCTTTTGTCGATCACGTGCAGCTTGCATGCGATCCCTAATCTTGAAAATCTTCTTTGTAGTCTCGTGAATAATCTCTGGTCGGTGAGTTATGCTTCGCCAACTTCGCCAACAAACAGCTGTGAAGACATTCCCTACGTAAAGTGCTTCAAACGGTTGCAGCTTTAATGCTCGTGTATAATAGTTATTACGAGACTATCTTCTAACGGGAGTGTCTATCCCAACCATTTTCGAAGTCAATCACGCAAGCTCTTAGCATGTCTTCTAATGTTTGAATGGTCCTCTCACTCTGACGATCAGTCTAAGGATGATAAGCAGTGCTCAGGTCCAACTGCGTACCCAATGCTTTATGCAAAGATTTCCAAATCTCGAGGTAATTGGTTATCGGCGATCGGAGTTGATTGACACCTGGTATTTCATAGTCTTGCTACGATCTCCTTCAGGTGTCAGCCTGTTCAATATTCAGTCGAATCTGTCTCTCTCATTGCAAAAAGTGCGCAGACTTGGTAAGACGATAAACAATGACCCAAATCGAATCGAATCCTGCTGCCGTTTTGGGTAGTTTGGTGATGAAATCCATGGTTATCTTCTCCCATTTCCACTCTGGTATATCGGGTTGGACCAATAAAACCAGAGGGCCTCTGATGTTCAGCCTTGACTTTGGCACAAGTCAGGCATTTGCTACATATGTGGCGATGTCAACCTTCTTGTTTGGCCACCGCTCAATATAAGCATCTTCAGGTCATGGTCTCTGGTCGGGATTCCTGGATGAATAGAATACTTTGACTTATGCGATTCGTGCATAATCAAAGATCTCGTGTCACCGTCAACTATGGTATCAAACTCCTATTCATCCAAAACACTAATTGTTCCATCGGCGTAGGCTTCTAACTTCTTTAGCATGCCACTGATATCTTCTGCTTCAATGTTTTTGATCTTGACTGCTTCCCTCTGAGCCTCAAGGATTAGGGGACGGAAGGTCCAAGCCAATGGTCATAACCAAGGCTCTTACTCGCACGGTTGTCGATCCTTTCCTTTCGGACTAAGATCTGCTACTATATTTGCTTTTCCCGGGTGATAACGAATTTCGCAATCGTAATCACTTAGGAGCTCTATCCATCGGCGTTGCCTCATATTGAGGTCCTTTTGGTCTAGGATATTGGCTTGTAGTACTCTTGGTGGCGGTGAACACCACACATTTTGTGCCATATAAATAGTTGTCTCCAGTCTTCAGGGCGACACTTTCTGCTCCTAATTCCAGATCATGAGTGGTGTAATTCTTCTCGTGGATCTTTTAGTTTTCTGGGGCAAGCGTTTATGCAATAACCTTCATCTTGCACTCAGGTACGACCTAAATCCCTTTATGGATGGGCATCACAGTACACCTCAAAATCATCACTGCCTTCCAGGTAGTGCTAAAAACTAGGTGCAAACTAATAGTTTCTGACTTAATAGCTGGAAACAAGCTTTATTCCTGTTTCTTCACCCCTAATTGAACTTTCTGGTTTTTTCTGCGTAAGCTCAGTCATAGGCTTAGCTATTTTAGAGAATCTCCTACAATGAATCTCCTATTAGTAACCTTGCCATGGACCTAAGTAAACTGGCGATCTCTGAAGGAGTAGTTGAAGATGCCCAAATTCTTCTACCGCTTTCAATCTTAGCTTTGTCTACGTGAATACCACTGCTATTAATCACGTGTCAGAGGTATTTTAAGTATTGATCCAAAATTCACACTTGGAAAATTTGGCATACAGTTCTTATTTCTTCAACATCTCCATAATAGTTTTCAGGTTTTCCTCGTGTTCTTTCTCATTGCAGGAGTATATAAGAATATCGTCGATGAATACAATCACAAACTTATCCAAGTAGGGTTTGCACACACGGATTCCTGTAGGTCATGAATCACAGCAGTGTGGTTTGGTCAACCCAAAAGGCATAACTTGGAACTCATAGTGTCCGTATCGTGTTCTGAAAGCAGTCTTGGGAATATCTTCTTTTCTACCACTTAACTGTTGACCTAACTATGTTCTTAAGTCAATTTTCGAGTATATGCTGGATCCTTGCAACTGATCGAATAAATCATTGATTCTTGGTAAGGGGTAACGATTTTTCACTGTGAGTTTATTTAATTCACGATAATCGATACACATTCGGAAAGATCCATCTTTCTTTTTGACAAATAAGATTGGTGCTCCCCACGAAGAGGAACTTGGTCTTATAAAACCTTTGTCAGAAAGTTCTTTCAGTTGCTCGGCTAACTCCTTTATACTCTAAGGGGCAAGACGATATGGTACTCGCGGGCAACAGGTGCAGATCCGGGTATTAACTCGATGTGAAATTTATACTTGGCGCGTCGGGGGTAATCTGCATGGCAAATCTTTAGGAAATACCTCAGAAAATCTCTGACTACAGGCACATCTTCAATTCGCCTTTCTGGAATTTCAGTTTCCTCTTCCTTCATCATTTGAATCAAGAACGCTTGACATCCTTGGTCGAAGTTATCTTCTTGCGTTCCATGATGTACTCGAGATGACTTCTAATCTCGAGTTCGTTTTAACTCAGTACACTTTTTCGCTCTTGTTTGATCAGCATTATCAATATTCTCGCATATGGAACCGCGAAGGTAATTTCAGAAATCACACATCTCCGCGTTGATGCTTCGGCCATCCAATCCATATCCGACGATGACGTCAAAATCTTTCTAGTTTCTAGGGAGTAAGTCGATTCTGAAAGGTGATTTGGCAGTTGAGAGTACACCTCTCTTAAAATAGTATTAGTGTGTTTGAGATTTCCGTCGGCTAAATCACGCTATATTTGTGTCTAGTTGTAGGATGGACTGTCTATATATTTATTCTGATAACATTTAACATCCAAAGCTTCTATCCGCACCAGTATCAAATAGCACTGAAGCATAAACATTATTGATCAGGAACGTACCATTCACCATATTGTTATCTTTCACAGCAGCCTCAGCACATAGACTGTATATTTTGCCAGGTGCTCTGCATCCTCCTTGAGTACTGGTTGATGCTTGGTTATTTCCCTTAGGGTTCCCTTGGTTTTGCCTTTGATTGTTCTAAGGATTTGACGGGTTGCCTCGAATTTGGTTTCCACCGCCTTGACTTCCATTATTCGGACACTTGTTCTTATAATGTCCCTTCTCACCACATCTGAAGCAAGTAACATCACTTCCCTGTCCTCCATGGCTTTCGGGTCCTCTTTGGCTTGCGGGACGAGGTGGGGCTCGGCACTCTTTGACTCTATGTCCTGCCCTTCTACAGTTGTGACAAGTAGGAGGGCATGCGTCAGTATGGTGTCGTCTACACTTTCCGCAGTAAGGCAATTTGCCAGCGTAAGAACCTTGCCCAGCTGTAAACACCCTTGCTGTCTCTGGACGTTTGTTCGGATTGAGATTACTAGTGATGTTGGGGTTGTTGTTGTTGTAGTGGTTTCTGTTCCATTTCCGCTTGTCACCAGAGTTTTCTCCTAACTCTTGGACTACTTGGTATATCAACCCTTGAGCCATTTCAATTGCTTCATGCAAATCTACTGGTTTGGACGAGGTTACATTACCCTTGATGTTCAAAGGTAGACCTTCAATGTAACGTTCCAATAACCGGTCGGGGTTGGGTACCATTTCAGGGCATAAGAGGATGAGTTCTTGGAAACGTTGATTGTAGGCGGTAAGGTTTGTACCCTTCACTTTTAAGTTCCACAGTTCGTTTTCTATTTGTTTGACTTCATTTCGAGGATAGTACTTCCGGATGAACATAGCCTTGAAATCACTCCAAGGTGTTGCATGAGCGGTATCGAGAGTAATAGAACGAACATACACGTTCCACCAAGTTAAGCCTACAGCACCTTCAGTACCACGGAAGTTTTCATGCATGACTGCACGGAATTCTTTGTAGTTGCATGCCTTATTCTGGGAAGAGTTGGATCCAAGGTTGGTCTCTTCTTGAGTGCTTGCAGCATGAGTCACAGCGGCAGCTACGAGTGCTTCAGCTACTCTTGTGGCAATGAGCTGGTTGAGCATCTGAGTGTCAATGCCACTGTTAATGTCCACATTGTTTCGGTTGGTCGAACGGTTGACTGGAGGGTTCCGGCGGACAGTTGGGCGTCGTCCGGGTGCCATGTTCTATAAGAGGGACAATGGAAATGACAGTTATGACATGTACAAGAGTTATATGCGTAAAGATAGTCACGTTACTGCAAATGGCATATCTTTTGAAATCAATACTGTTATTATTCGCAAACATGATACTTATTTCAAAGAGTAGGGGGATACAAGAGTTCACTAGCCGTGACAAACTCATGGCTTAGTGGTTATACAAAAGACAGAAATAAAACTAGTTGTTGTTACGGTATATTCGCTGGACCACTTCCTCGAGTGCCTCCTTCCTCTTCTGCCGTGCTTCCTCCTGAGCATTACTAGCACGATCCTTCGCATCCTCACACATCTGTCTAAGTTGAGTAATCAATTCGTCCACAGTGTCATGAAGGCTTCTAACTCCTCCAAACAGGCATTTGGGTAACGGTCCATGTCCTCGAGAATGGTATGCAAAATCCGCTATGGTGGTCGTTTGCTTAACGGTCAAGGCTATCTCGAGAAACTCAGGCACTTAATCTGAATAGTTTCAGTCCCGTTAGGTAGTTGAGCTTCTTCTCTCTAGGTAGGAGTCCTCGTTTTCAACAATCATCCGCTGTAAGCAGCCATCGAGAAAGAGGCATGAAGGTCGAGGGATGGTGGAAGTTAACATGATCATGTCTGATATCATCAGGTTTTATAGCAGAAATTCTGGCACGTTCAACAAGATTTGGCTCAATGGGTAAAACAGATATACGAGCGGTACGTCTGATAATTGGGGAAAGTAATGGTACGGATGGCAAAATAAGTAATCCGAGAGTAGGGCGCCTCCTGTGATACACCTGGAGAAGTGTGTCAGGGAGTCTGGGAGGTACCAGTGTAGTGTTATCGGTGTGTCTCAATTCGTCTGAGTTTGACATGTTGCTGAGACACGAAAATATGAAATAAGGATATAGGTATATTTCAAAATACGCATAGTTAAGCCTGTTTAATACACATGTAACCCATATTAAGTATATGTATCTCATATATGTCTATTTCACATGTATCCCATTTTAATATATATGTACTCCCTTGATTGTTGATTCCTATGTACCCCATATTGAGAAACCAGCAATGACAGACATTAGAAGCATAATAAGCATACTTGCATACTGCATTATGACTCTAAAACATACCCAAAACAATACTCAAAAGCTATTTTTGAAAGCTTAAACAAATAAGCTGTCACACCTCCAAAATATCAGAGTATAATGGCAACCGAGGGCGTGTGACTTCATGATTATCATACTTCTAAGCAATACAGAACGACCTCTATATGAGACGTTTTAAGAAAATTGATCATTTGTATTAGGAAATAATAAATTGTTTAAACATCCAGCGGAAGCATAAAAATAGACAATACAACATTGTTTTAAATAGTACAAATGATCTTTAGATAACAGGAAATGACTGCAGTGCATGAGACTTCATATAGCATCTTCGTTCTTAATACCTGAGAAAACATTGCTAAAGTGTTAACATAAAGTTGGTGAGTTCATAGGTTTGTTTAAGCAGAAAATGTAGTGTTTATGAATCACAAGATTTCACCCACATATGACAATATAACAGATACAAAGTCATATAAATTGCATTACTATCGTCTAAGCTCATGACACCGAAGCGTTAACATATACCAACAATAATGAATGCCCTTGCAGGTGTCTAACCCGGGACACCCGTAATCTGACTCAAATGAAACTGTGTTTGCTTGACTAATGTCAGTCCAAGACAAACATGGACGTCAATCCTGATAGATCTATCAATAACATTCTCGCGTATAAGTAATTAACGGTTCATGATAGATCGGGCAAATAGCATCTTGGGTTAAATAGGGACTTAGACCAATCAGTAATGAGTACTTGTACTTGTATTCACACGTTTGAAATAAGCAATGTTCTCACCCCAAAAGATGATTTAAAACAGTAGAGTAGGGGCTATGAAAACTCACCTTGTCAGTTAATCGTCTAGAATTTGATAATGGATCAAGGCACGTCAATTAGTAACTTGGTCAAACACCTAAGTAATTATGACAAAATCTGAGTGTACATTCTAAAACTTAATGTATGAAATGAATCATGCAAATGGGTCATAAAAAGGCTTTGTCGTTTATGAGATAACGTCTTGATGTTATCAAAAATGTCGTCTTAACCGTTGGCTCTAGGGATGCTACACGATTTTTCATCTATGAGTGCATAAATTGATAAAATTATGCGACGTAACTTATATTTATATGTTCATGGGAGTTTATTTATACTATAGTCGTTAAATAAGTGCGTGAACTCATCCGTTTTATATTTTTTGGTTCGTTGTCGTGTTTAAATAATTTATGAAAAATGATTTATTTATATCTAATATTCTTAAGTTTTAATATCACGAGTTTTAGCCATTCTATTTCTAAGTTAAGTAAATTACGCAATTTACCCTAAAGTTTTCATATTATCTCCTGAAATCCTTCAATTTCCTAAACTAGGTATTTATCCATTATTAAACTTTTTATATTTCAATTTCTACGTTTTCAACCTTATGACTTTTATGTTTTAAAATCCGATCAAGCCTTAACATATTTTTAGTGTTAAATAATTTATATAGACCGCGTTAGATTCGTTTATCCATTTATAATTCGATTTCGTTGTTACTATTTCTAAGTCGTCAAAAAAATGTAGTTTATAAGGTTCTACCTCTTCTAATTTACCTCGTTTCGTTAGTAAGCTTGTCAACCCGTTTGGGTCTCGGCTGGGACGACCCAAAGGGCTCAAAAACATGCAAGTTTTACTACTCTTACGTCAAGGAAAAATTCATGCAAGTTTTGGAAATTATTACATGCATTATTGCTATACATTACAAAAAAACCCACATGGCCTACTCTTTCTTTCCATTCTTTTTGTTTTCTGTTAAGCCCAACAGTGGAGTTGGTAACCACTGTTGTGGTTTCTTCTTCTACATATTGTAACATTCTACATGTATAACTAAGTCTCTATACTTACTTCGTATGATCCGTCGTATATGGTTAGTCTTGAGTCAAATTAAACACCGAGGCATAAGGACGTTGCTACGTCCTTCGCATCTTAACAGCCGCGACAATGGCAGCAGCCTGTTATGGCTTCTTTGTATGCATTGTGGTGCGTCTTGTGATGCAATTCAGCGTCAAGTGCTTCAAGGTCTTGGTACGAACCAACGAGCATACTTTGCTCGGGTTCGTTAGGGGCTGTGACGTCTAACAGTGAGCCAACGGCTCACTGTGGTTCGTCATGTGCCACTCAGTTACGCCCAGGGTAACGTACCGAGGTTACGACATTAGGTCCTATGTAAGTCACGCATACACCTAGCGTATACTCGTCTCTAGTGAGCCAATGTACTCGTTTAAACTCTTTTTTTTTATAAATTGCCTTGGTTCGTTATTCATTTTCGTAAATGATATGTCCACACTAGTTTTCCTACATGTCGGCACTCCATGCATGGTATGACGAAAGGTTTGGCATGCGCATGTTCATACGGATCATGCATGGGTTTTACCATGTGTGTCGTGTTTTAGTCATGCAAAAACCGAGGCACTTATCTAGCTTTGCCAAGATTTGACGCGTTTCGTTGGTGTTGTATGCTAGGCTACAAGGTAAATGACATGACAATGATAGACGTTAAATTACGAGTGCGACTTAACGAGGTCCAAATTTGTTAGACGATGGGGAGAGGTAATGGTGATAAGAGAGCTCGAACCTCCCTTGGCTTCTACCCTTTTAAACCCGACGTCTCTAGGCTTGAAAACCTTAACTCCCGCCGTATTATTTCCTTCTTATATTCGGAATTGAGTTGTGCTATAGATGAGTGTGAATGGCTCTTATTTATACACTAGCCATTTTGTCTCATTACTGAAAAATTTAAAAGCATGTGGAGTGGTATTACACACACTATTGAACAATAGTGACACCTCTTAATACTATTGGTCATCATTGGTACTACTTATCACTATGTGGGAATATATACTGTTTCTTGACCTTTGAAATTTGAATCAGATTCATGAGACGTAACTTGGCATGTGGAGTTTGAAAAGAAAACAAGTAGGGTAGTATGCAAGTATACATGATGATGTCTGGTTGTCATCCTTTTTTTTGAATTTAGTCACGAGTATTGAGTGTAGATGGTTTTGAAAAATGATGCGAGTAAATGGCTTCGTCTCACAAATGTGAAATAAGTATGGGTTTTACCGCTACGAGTTCTATAATATCTTTTTTTTACATAAGAGCGATAATAGTAATATTCGCGTGCTATTAAGGCTTTCTATAACACGAAGTAGTGCATGTCGTTCATAGAATAACTTTCTTTTAGGATTAACGGTACATTTGCAAAGTTCGCGATACATAATCTTACTTAATGACAAAAAGGAAATCTGAATTCTACGGGGTGCCACAGTCTCCCCAGGTTAGAAGATTTCGTCCTGAAATCAAGGCGTTGTAGGAGATTGAGAATTTGCGAACAAGTGAGGGTATTTGCTCTTGAATTGGTCCTCACGTTCCCACGTGTACTCTGGACCTCTACGTGCATTCCAACGGACTTTAACGATAGGTATACGGCTTCGCTTGAGTTGCTTGACCTCTCGGTCCATAACCTCTACGGGTTCTTCAACGAAGTTTAGTTTGTCGTCGAGTTGGATTTCCTCCAGGGGAATAACGAGTGTGTCATCGGATAAACATTTCTTTAGGTTGTAAACGTGAAACACACTGTGCACTCGACTAAGCTCCTGAGGTAATTCTAATCGGTAAGCTACTAGACCAATCATTTCTATGATTCGAAAGGGTCCAATATATAGAGGGCTTAACTTTCCACGTTTTCCAAATCAAACTACGCCCTTCCAGGGTGCAACCTTGAGCATAACCTTATCTTCCACTTCAAACTCAAGGGGGCCTACGCCTCTTGTCAGCATAACTCTTTTGTCGATCACGCGCCGCTTGCATGCGATTTCTAATCTTAAAGATCTTCTCCATAGTTTCATGAATAATCTCTGGTCCGGTGAGTTGTGCTTCTCCAACTTCGGCCCAACAAACAGGTAAACGACACTTTCTACCGTAAAGTACTTCGAACGGTGCAGCTTTAATGCTCGTATGATAACTGTTGTTGTACGAAAATTCTACTAGGGGTAAATGTCTATCCCAACCATTCCCGAAGTCAATTACACAGGCTCTCAACATGTCTTCTAATGTCTGAATGGTCCTCTCACTCTGACCATCGGTCTGCGGATGATAAGCAGTGCTTAGGTTTAACTGCGTACCTAATGCTTTATGCAAGGATTGCCAAACTCTCGAAGTGAAATGGCTATCACGATCGGAGATGATTGACACCGGTATACCGTGTCTTGCTACTATCTCCTTCATGTATAGCCTCGTTAATTTTTCTGTCGAATCCATCTCCTTCATTGGCAAAAAGTGAGCAGACTTGGTAAGATGGTCAACAATGACCCAAATCGAATTGAATCCTGCTGCCGTTTTAGGTAGCTTGGTGATGAAATCCATTGTTATCTTCTCCCACTTCCATTCTAGTATATCGGGTTGGACCAATAAACCAGAGGGCCTCGGATGTTCAGCCTTGACCTTGGTACAAGTCAGGCATTTGCTGACATATGTGGCGATGTCAGCCTTCATGTTTGGCCACCAATATAACATTTTCATGTCATGGTACATTTTTTCGGCTCCTGGATGAATAGAATACTTTGACTTATGCGACTCGTGCATAATTAAAGATCTTGTGTCACCGTAACACGGTAGCCAACATCAATTATCCAGACATGATGTCCCATCGACGCGGGCTTCTAACCGCTTTAGCATGCCACCAATATCTTCTGCTTCAATATTTTCGATCTTAATTGCTTCCTTCTGAGCCTCAAGGATTCGTGACGGAAGGTCCAAGCCAATGGTCATAACCAAGGCTCTTACTCGTAGCGGTTCGATCCTTTCCTTTTGACTCAAAGCATCTGCTACAACATTTGCTTTCCCCAGGTGGTAAAGAATTTCGCAATCATAATCGCTTAGGAGCTCTATCCATCGTCGTTGCCTCATATTGCGTTCTTTTTGGTTTAAGATATGTTGTAGGCTCTTATGATCAGTGAACACCACACATTTTGTGCCATACAAATAGTGTCTCTAGATCTTTAGGGTGAACACTACCGCTCCTAACTCCAGATCATGAGTGATGTAGTTCTTCTCGTGAGTTTTCAGTTGCCTAGAAGCATATGCAATAACCTTCATCCTTTGCATCAATACGGCACCTAACCCTTTTGTGGATGCATCACAATACACCACAAAATCGTCACTTCCTTCTGGTAGTGCAAGAATAGGTGTAGCACATAGCTTCTGCTTTAGTAATTGGAAAGTCGTCTCCTGCTCTTCACCCCAATCAAACTTTCTATCCTTCTGTGTTAGTTCCGTCATAGGCTTAGCTATTTTGGAGAATCCTTTGATGAATCTCCTATAGTAACCTGCAAGACCTAAGAACTGGAGAATCTCCGAAGGGGTGGTTAGAGATGCCCAATTCTTAACCGCTTCAATCTTAGCTGGGTCCACGTGAATACCTCTGCTATCGATCACGTGTCCAAGGAAATTCACCGTATGGATCCAAAATTCACACTTGGAAAATTTGGCATACAGTTCTTCCTTCTTCACAACTCTAGAATAGTCTTCAGGTGTTCTTCGTGTTCTTTCTCGTCACGGTAGTATATGAGAATATCGTCAATGAACATAATCACAAACTTGTCCAAGTAGGGTTTACATACACGGTTCATGAGGTCCATGAATACCGCAGGTGCGTTGGTCAAACCAAAAGGCATAACTTGGAACTCATAGTGTCCGTATCGTGTTCTGAAAGCAGTCTTGGGAATATCTTCTTCTCTAACCCTTAACTGATGATAACCTAACCTTAAGTCAATTTTCGAGTAGATGCTGGATCCTTGCAACTGATCGAATAAATCATCGATTCTTGGTAAGGGGTAACGATTTTTCACTGTGAGTTTATTTAATTCACGATAATCGATACACATTTGGAAAGATCCATCTTTCTTTTTGACAAATAAGATCGGTGCTCCCCACAGAGAGGAACTTGGTCTTATAAAACCTTTGTCAGAAAGTTCTTTGAGCTGCTCAGCTAGTTCTTTCATTTCTGCAGGCGCAAGGCGATAGGGTGCGCGTGCAACAAGTGCCGCTCCGGGTATTAACTCGATGTGAAATTCTACTTGGCGTGTCGGGGGTAGTCCCGGCAAATCTTCAGGAAATACCTCCGGAAAGTCTCTGACAACAGGCACATCTTCAATTCGCCTCTCCGGGATTTCAGTTTCCTCCTCCTTCGTCATTTGAATCAAGAACACTTGACATCCTTGGTCAATGTACTTCTGCGTCCTGATGCTTGAGATGACTTCCAATCTTGATTCGTTTTTAACTCCGCTTCTTTCGCCTTGTATGATTAACATATCATTTCCATACGGAACACGAATGTATTTCTCATAACACACAACCTCCGCGCGATGTTCGGCCATCCAATCCATTCCGATGATGACGTCAAAACTTCCTAGTTCTATAGGGAGTAAGTCGATTTTGAACAGGTGATTTTGCAAGTTAAGAGTACACCCTCTTAAAATAGTAGTTGTGGTTAGCGACTTTCCGTCGGCTAGCTCCACACTATAATTAGTGTCTAGGGTCGTAGGATGGATGTCTATATATTTACTGAAAGCATATGACACAAAGCTTCTATCCGCACCAGTATCAAATAGCACCGAAGCATAAACATTGTTGATCAGGAACGTACCATTCACCACGTTGTTATCTTTCACCGCAGCTTCAGCACATAGGCTGTATACTCTGCCAGGTGCTCTGCGTCCTCCTTGAGTGCTGGTTGATGCTTGGTTATTTCCTTTAGGGTTTCCTTGATTCTGTCTCTGATTGTTCTGAGGATTTTGTTGGTTGCCTCGAATTTGGTTTCCACCGCCTTGACTTCCATTGTTCGGACACTTGTTCTTGTAATGTCCCTTCTCACCACATCCGAAACAAGTGACATCACTTCCCTGTCCTCCTTGGCTTCCGGGTCCTCTTTGGCTTGCGGGACGAGGTGGAGCTCGGCAGTCTTTGGCCTTATGCCCTGCCTTTCCACAATTGTAACAAGCAGGAGGGCATGCGTCGGTGTGGTGTCGTCCACACTTTCCGCAGTGAGGTAATTTGCCAGCATAAGAACCTTGCCCGGCTGTAAACACCCTTGCTGTCTCTGGGCATTTGTTCGGGTTGAGGTTACTAGTGTTGTTGGTGTTGTTGGGGTTGTAGTGATTTCCGTTCCATTTCCGTTTGTCACCAGAGTTTTCTCCTAACTCTTGGACTACTTGGTACATCAACCCTTGAGCCATTTCAATTGCTTCATGCAAATCTACTGGTTTAGATGATGTTAAGTTATCCTTGATGTTCAAAGGTATACCTTCTATGTAACGTTCCAACAACCGGTCGGGGTTGGGTACCATTTCAGGGCATAAGAGGATGAGTTCTTGGAAGCATTGATTGTAGGCGGTAAGGTTTGTTCCTTTCACTTTTAAATTCCACAACTCGTTTTCCATTTGCTTAACTTCATTTTGAGGGCAGTACTTCTGGATGAACATAGCCTTGAAATCACTCCAAGGTGTTGCATGAGCGGTATCGAGAGTAACAGAACGAACATACACGTTCCACTAAGTTAAAGCACCATCTAGCAGTGTGCTAAAAGCAAAGTTGACTCTGTCACCTTATGCAACGTTGCTAATCCCAAATTGAGATTCTAGTTTCTCAAACCATCAGGTTAAGCCTACAGCACCTTCAGTACCACGGAAGCTTTCGTGCATGACTGCACGGAATTCCTTGTAGTTGCATGTCTTATTTTGGGAAGAGTTGGATCCTAGGTTGGTCTCTTCTTGTGTGCTTGGAGCATGAGTCACAACGGCAGCTACGAGTGCTTCATCTACTCTTGTGGCAATGAGCTGGTCGAGCATCTGAGTGTCAATGCCACTGTTGATGTCCACGTTGTTTTGGTTGGTCGAATGGTTGACTGGAGGGTTCTGGCGGACAGTTGGGCGTCGTCTGGGTGCCATTTTCTATAAGAGGGGCAATGGAAATGACAGTTATGACATGTACGAAAATTATATGCATAAAGATAGTCACGGTACTACAAATGGCATGTCTTTTGAAATCAATACTGTTATTATTCGCGAACATGATACTCATATAATAGTTCACTAGCCGTGACAACCCCATAGCTTAGTGATTGTACAAAAGACAGAAATAAAACTAGTTGTTGTTATGGTAGATTTGCTGCACTACTTCCTCGAGTGCCTCCTTCCTCTTCTGTTGTGCTTCCTCCTGAGCATTACTAGCATGATCCTCCGCATCCTCACACACTTGTCTAAGCTGAGTAATCAGTTTGTCCACAAATAGCGTCTCCAACGAACTTTCCTCAACTCGGGGCTTCACATCCCACAGTGTCATGAAGGCTTCTAACTCCTCCAAACAGGCATTTGGGTAACAGTCTATCTCCTCAAGAATGGTATGCAACTATCCTCTAAGGCGCGTCGTGCATATGGTCAAGACTGTCTCAGGAATAGGCACTAAATTCTGACCAGTTCCCATCCCGTAGGCAGTTAGAGCTTCTTCTTCTCTCTGGGTGGGGTCTGTTTCAGCAATCATCCGTTGGTAAGCAGCCATTGAGAATGGGGATGAAGGTGAGGGTGGTGGAGTAAGAGGATCAAGTTGATAATCATCAAGGTTAATAGCAGAAATTATGGCACGTTCAGCAAGGTTTGGCTCAATGTCAGGTAAAAAGGATATACGAGCGGTACGTCTAATAGTTGGGGGAGGTGGTAATACGGATGGCAAAATAAGTAATCCGAGAGTAGGGCGCCTCCTATGATACACCTGGAGAAGTGTGTCGGGGAGTCTAGGAGGTATCAGGGTCGTGTTATCGGTGTGTCTCAATTCATCTAAGTTCGACATGTCGATGAGACAAGAAAATATGAAATAAGGATATAGGTATATTTCAAAATACGCATAGTTAAGCATGTTCAATACACATGTAACCCATATTAAGTATATGTATCCCATTTATGTTTATTTTACAGTGTTGCAAAAATCGGCCTAGGCGCCTAGGCGGAATCGGTCATTAAACGCCTTGACTTTTACTAATCGGCCTAAAAAATCGGTTTGGTCAAAAATTGGTAAAATATCAGTCACAAATCAGATTAATCGATCATAATCGGAAAAAATCGGAATAAATGATGAAAAAATTGGATCACTTTAAATATTTGAAGTTTTGAACTTTGAAATACCATGCTTATCTTATACATATTATATCTAAAATTATAATTTTGTATATAAAAAATCTAATCCGATTAATCCCCGCATAACCGATTAATCGCTAGGCGCTACCCGACCGCTCCGAAAGCGCCTAGCGATTTTTGCAACCTTGCTATTTTACATGTATCCCATTTTACTATATATGTACTCCCTTGATTGTTGATTCCTATGTACCCCATATTGAGAAACCAACAATGACAGACATTAGAAGCATAATCAGCATGTTAAGCAGATAAGTAGTTATAGTCTAGTGCTATCTAATGCAACCTAGTTCTCTATAACTTAGAGGGCTCTGATACCAATCTGTCACACCCCCAAAATATTAGAGTATAATGGCAACCGAAGGCGTGTGACTTCATGATTATCATACTTCTAAGCAATACAGAACGACCTCTATATGAGACGTTTTAAGAAAATTGATCACTTGAATTAGGAAATGATAAATTGTTTAAACATTCAGCGGAAGCATAAAAATAGACAATACGACATCTTTTTTAAATAGTATAAGTGATCTTCAGATAGCGGGGAAAATGACTGCAATGCATGAGACTTCATATAGCATCTTCGTTCTTAATACCTGAGAAAACATTGCTAAAGTGTCAACATAAAGTTGGTGAGCTCATAGGTTTATTTAAGCAAAAAACGTAGTGTTTATGAATCACAAAATTTCATCCACATATGACAATATAACAGATACAAAGTCATATAAATTGCATTACTATTGTCTAATCTCATGACACCGAAGCGTTAACATATACCAACAATAATGAATGCCTTTGCAGATGTCTAACCCAGGACACCCGTAATCTGACTCAAATGAAACTGTGTTTGCTTGACTAATGTCAGTCCAAGACAAACAGGGACGTCAATCCCGATAGATCTATCCATAACATTCGCGCTTACAAGTAATTAACGGTTCATGATAAATCGGGCAGATAGCAACTTGGGTTAAATCGGGACTTAGACCAATCAGTAATGAGTAATTGCACTTGTATTCACACGTTTAAAATAAGCAATATTCTCACCCCAAAAGATGATTTAAAACTGTAAAGTAGGGGCAATGAAAACTCACCTTGTCAGTTAATCGTTTGGAATTTGATAATGGATCAAGGCACGTCAATTAGTAACTTGGTCAAACACCTAAGTAATTATGACAAAATCTGAGTGTACATTCTAAAACTTAATGTATGAAATGAATCATGCAAATAGGTCATAAAAAGGTTTTGTCGTTTATGAGATAACGTATTGATGTTATCAAAAATGTCGTCTTAACCGTTGCCTCTAGGGATACTACACGATTTTTCATCTATGAGTGCATAAATTGATAAAATTATGCGACGTAACTTATATTTATATGTTCATGGGAGTTTATTTATACTATAGTCGTTAAATAAGTGCGTGAACTCATCCATTTTATATTTTTCGGTTCGTTGTCGTGTTTAAATAATTTATGAAAAATGATTTATTTATATATAATATTCTTAAGTTTTAATATAACGAGATTTAGCCATTCTATTTCTAAGTTAAGTAAATTATGCAATTTACCTTAAAGTTTTCATATTTTCTCCTGAAATCCTTCAATTTCCTAAACTAGGTATTTATCCATTATTAAACTTTTTATATTTCAATCTCTACGTTTTCAACCTTATAACTTTTATGTTTTAAAATCCGATCAAGCCTTAAAATATTTTTAGTGTTAAATAATTTATATAGACCGCGTTAGATTCGTTTATCCATTTATAATTCGATTTCGTTGTTACTATTTCTAAGTCGTCAAAAAAAATGTAGTTTATAAGGTTCTACTTCTTCTAATTTACCTCGTTTCATTAGTAAGCTTGTCAACCCGTTTGGGTCTCGGCTGGGACGACCCAAAGGGCTCAAAAACATGAAAGTTTAACTACTCTTACGTCAAGGAAAAATCCATGCAAGTTTTGGAAATTATTACATGCATTATTGCTATACATTACAAAAAAAAACCCACATGCCCTACTCTTTCTTTCCATTCTTTTTGTTTTCTGTCGATCCCAACAACGGAGTTGGTAACCACTGTTGTGGTTTCTTCTTCTACATATTGTAACATTCTACATGTATAACTAAGTCTCTATACTTACTTCGCATGATCTGTCGTATATGGTTAGTCTTAAGTCTAGTTAAACACTGAGGCACAAGGACGTTGCTACGTCCTTAGCATCTTAACAGCCGTGACAATGGCAGCAGCCTGTTATGGCTTCTTTGTATGCATTGTGGTGCGTCTTGTGATGCAATTCAGCGTCAAGTGCTTCGAGGTCTTGGTACGAACCAACGAGCATACTTTGCTCGGGTTCGTTAGGGGCTGTGACGTCCAACAGTGAGCCAACGGCTCGCTGTGGTTCGTCATGTGCCACTCAGTTACGCCCAGGGTAACGTACCGAGGTCACGACATCAGGTCCTATGTAAGTCACGCATAGACCTAGCGTACACTCGTCTCTAGTGAGCCAATGTACTCGTTTAAACTCTTTTTTTTATATAAATTTCCTTGGTTCGTTATTCATTTTCGTAAATGATATGTCCACACTAGTTTTCCTACATGTCGACACTCCATGCATGGTATGACGAAAGGTTTGGCATGCGCATGTTCATACGGATCGTGCATGGGTTTTACCATGTGTGTCGTGTTTTAGTCATGCAAAAACCGAGGCCCTTATCTAGCTTTGCCAAGATTTGACGCATTTCGTTGGTGTTGTATGCTAGGCTACAGGGTAAATGACATGACAATGATAGACGTTAAATTACGAGTGCGACTTACCGAGGTCTAAATTTGTTAGACGGTGGGGAGAGGTGATGGTGATAAGAGAGCTCGAACCTCCCTTGGCTTCTACCCTTTTAAACCCGGCGTCTCTAGGCTCGAAAACCTTAACTCCCGCCGTATTGTTTCCTTCTTGTATTCGGAATTGAGTTGTGCTAGAGATGAGTGTGAATGGCTCTTATTTATACACTAACCATTTTGTCTGGTTACTGAAAATTTTAAAAGCATGTGGAGTGGTATTACACACACTATTGAACAATAGTGACACCTCTTAATACTATTGGTCATCATTGGTACTACTTATCACTGTGTGGGAATATATACTGTTTCTTGACCTTTGAAATTTGAATCAGATACATGAGACGTAACTTGGCATGTGGAGTTTGAAAAGAAAACAAGTAGGGTAGTATGCAAGTATACATGATGATGTCTGGTTGTCATCCTATTTTTTTTGAATTTAGTCACGGGTATTGAGTGTAGATGGTTTTGTAAAATGATGCGAGTAAATGGCTTCGTTTCACAAATGTGAAATAAGTATGGTTTTTACCGCTACGAGTTCTATAATATCTTTTTTTTACATAAGAGCGATAATAGTAATATTCGCGTGCTATTAAGGCTTTCTATAACACGAAGTAGTGCATGTCGTTCATAGAATAACTTTCTTTTGGGATTAACGGTACATTTGCAAATTTCGCGATACATAATCTTACTTAATGACAAAAAGGAAATCTGAATTCTACGGGGTGCCACACATTAACATTCGAAGTTCTGGACTTTAAACTGTCATTACACGCAGTTACAGACTTTGTTTTATTAGAAATGCTAAATATCTTATTGTTCTCTTCTATTCCAGTCTTTTTAAAACTTCATTTGACTATTGTTTTGCACGACCTTATCTTTCATTTGAGTGCTTCTAAGCTATGGTCTGCTAACACTAGTGTTGTGAATTACTCCTGTAGAGGTAGACACGCAAGGATTAGTATTCCTAGAAGTCTGAGGCAACTGTGGTGCTTTAGTTTGTGTTAGCCTAGTGTCATATTTTTGTTTTTTATAGCTTGAATTATTGTTTGATGTAAATTCTGTGTAGTGACTGGTTTTGATAAACCCTCTCACACATTAGTTTTAGTAACCGACTTTGTCTTTAAAAAGCTTTTCCTCTCAAGAGAGTCTGAAAAAATAGACGGTTTGCCTAAAACTGATGGTTCTGGAATCCTGAGAGCTTTTGGTTGTCGAAAAGCAAATGGTTTATCAATCTTAGTTTCAACAGATTTTCCTTTACACTTCTTAATGAGTTTCTTTAACTCACTTATGGCAATGTTTTTGTCTTGCAGTTGAGCTTTCAAATCTTGTATTTTAAAGTATTGTTTACATTCTTTTAAAAATATAGTTGACGTATTTTCTTTGCAAACTATGTCATTTTTCATTTGTTCTTGACATTGTGTAAAGCAAGTTCAAGAGAAATCGAGTGTTTTTTTAATTTATCAAAACTTCGTAAAAGCCTGTTGTAAACTTCTTTACTAACATTTTCAGTTTGTTTAGAAAGCTTTTCCACAAGACATTCACATTCTTTGACTTTATGAAGATACAAGCACTGCAATTCATTATATGCATCGAAGTCAGATAAAGAATGCAAATAAGAACATGTAACATCCTTTGAAACACACTCTTGGAGAAGTAGATCATATATGTTTGAAAAATTAGCTTTATCAGATGCAAGTTCGTTAATCTCTTTTTCGAGGGATTGAACATACTTTAAATTTGCATACATCTCTTGTTTAAGTTCACATACAAATTTGAAACTATCATTTTGTGTTTTTAGTGCAAGAGGCATCAAACAAGTTATTATTAATACGTTCATATCATGAGCAGTTGGTGCACGAAATTTATCATGTGAATGTTTTTCCCAAGCTTGATCAACAAGTTCTCTGAAATGATTTATGTTATTTGTCATTACATTATACGCTTGTCTACTCTTGCTTATTGACTTTCCTATAGGTAGAAAACCAATGTTTTTAACAATGTGAGGTTTAGTTTTTACAAAAGATTTTCTCCACATTTTCTTTCGAACTTCATTCGCGTGTGCCAACTGATCAAGATATTCTCATGATGGTGGTTTAATAATTTCATAAAGAGTATTTTGCTTTGTGTAGTCGTATGGTTTCACTAAGTCTTTATTCAATTTTGATCTACTCTCTTATTTAAGAGTCAAGGTCTCTTCCCTATCAATGGTAAATCTGCTTGCATGATCAGATGTGTCATATAGGATCTCATACAAACATGGTTTTTCAGATTGAGATCTCTTGAGGTACATTGGATTTGCAAAAGTTGGTCTTCCATTGAATGTTGAGACTTTTGGAGCTAACATATGTATGGTTTGAACTGATTGATTTCCTTTATAAATAATTTCATTCAAAAACTTTAATTGCTTTCCATCGCAATCAATTTGTCTAGAACTTTTTCTTCCTTAAGTTTCAAATCCGTTATTACCTTGGTTTTCTCTTTGACAAGTCCTTCGTAACTTGACTTTGTTAAAAGACTCTGTTTGACTAACGCATCATGTATCTCTTTTACAATAGAAATTTCATAGGCTTTTTGTTTTAAACCTTGTTTTATGTCATGTTCTTTTTGAGCTAATAGTCCTAGAGTTTCGTTTATTTTACGTTCAAGTTTGTCATAATTAATTGTACGATCATTTAGGTCTTGTACTTCTCAAGCTCAATCTGTTTGTTCTGAAGTGCAATTAGGTAGCTATCCCAAGTATTATTAGACTCCCCCAGAGTTCTATTAGTATCCTCAAGAGTAGATTTGCACTCTTTTAATCCTTGAGTTAGTGATGCATTTGCTTTCTTTAATTGCTTTTGAATCTTTTTGTTTTCATCAATGTCAAGTTTTAAATTTGAAATTAAATTAGCAAGCACAACCCGCTCATCATCACATGCTTTAGCATTTTGGTCAGCCTGATTATCATTATCATAAATATTTAATGAATCAGAAATGACATTACTATCATCATTTTCCATTACATGTGTGTCATTAATGGATTCAGGTTGCACAGAATGTTGTCTCTCGTTGGCAAACACATTATATTTAACATCATATTGTACCTTTTCTAATGGCTCTGCATTAGATCCTGAGTCTATAGGTAAGACTTCCTAAATCTTTGCCATGAAGCTGTAATGTGCTTCCAATTCTTGTTCATCTATCTCTTCATCCGTGTCCTCTAGCCAATCAGCTTGTTCTGCTTATAGTGGAACACCTTTCTCAGCTTGTTTGCACAGCAGCATCTTCTCCTTGTGATACGTGTAATCTTTTACCCTTTTTGGTTTCCTGCACTCCTTAGCGAAATGACCAAATTCCTTGCAATTGAAATACTGTATCCTGGTCTGCTGCACTACCTGATTGCCTACAGTCTCCCTAGCCCCAACAACGGTCACTGTCCTCTGATTCCCAAACTGACTAGTCTGGTGTTTAAGGAAGTTCTGAGGTTGTTGTTGGTAGGTTTGTAGATCTTTTTGAAGTACTTTGCAATGAGTGCTAAGTTTTTCTGCATATCTTTATCTCTCTGAGCTTGTTCTGGATCGCTGTCGTCTTTAGAAGCTGACTTAGATGGAGGTGTGATTGGTTTAGCTATCTCTTTGCCTTTTATCTGGTAGTTTCATAAGATCTGGTGGAAGATGATTGTTTTGATGGTAGTGAATATGATTTGTGAGATTTTGGTGCTTGATAATAAGAATCTGGATATTGTTGAGTAGCAGCAATAAGTGCCAGTAGATTTGCATTCTTGGCTATCTTCTCAGCGCGGATTTCATTAACTTATTTTAGATACTATTTTAGAATGTCAAAGAGCTTGTGATATGATACTGTGTCCAAGTCGTGAGTTTGCTTGACAATTGTCACAAGTCTTGACCATTCTGGTTGAAGTTGTTAAAGAAATTAAACATTCACTTGCATAGTAGCAACTTCCAAGTTGTTCCTTATCATTTCATTCATCATCTTATGAAACCTAGAGTAGTATGACTCCATTGACTCTCCATCATGAGAAGTGAATCTACCAAACTCCCAAAACAAATTAGTCTTGACATCTTGAATGTTAAGAGATTCACCTTGTTGTAGTCTTTCAGTTGCTATCCATATCTCATGAGCTGTATTGCAAGCATCAACCGTTGATTTAATTTTATCCCTAATTCCAGTTAGAAGCAAGTGGATTGCTTCCTTTTCTGAATCATAATGAACTTTGTTTTCAGGAGAGATATTCAGGAGTGTCTCAACTATTGTGCGTTCTAGAACTACTGGAGAATCATCTGTTGCAGGATGAGCTAGAATTATGACATTAGAAAGCTTATAAGGACCATGTAGAATGCATTTCCACAGGATACCTAGACATTTCCTTGACCAGTTCTATTAACATTTAACCCTAACCAGTTTTTAATTGTTTTGTTTGCAGTACTTAAGGTTGGGTATAATGTTACTTAGTTAGTAAGGTCGTTGGGAGTGAAAACTGTGTTTTGCTTTATTTCACCCTGTTAGTGTTAGTCCAAGGCCTGGTGTGGCTTTGCCTAACATCAGCTTATGAACCACCCTTTTTCTCTTAAGAGGAGCTTTCACTTGCATCTTTTCTCATAATAGTCACAATCCTTATTCAAGTGACTAGGACTTCCACAACACAAAAACATGGTTTTCTTTCAAAAGAATATCCTACACCTAATTCCCTTTCCATTCGTTGATTCCAATTCTGTTTGTTATTTGAAGGAATAGGTGAGAAAGTCACTGGTGTACTAATTTTATTAGATATTTGCGTGCCTCTAGAGTTCTTCTAATGCTGTGCACAACTAGGGTCAACTGGCTGTTTGGGTTTAGGCACTTGTGGTTGAGTCTTTTGGGTGGCAATGGTAACCTGCTCAACAGAAGGTATAGGAATAGGGTTATCATTGACTGATTGGTTAGATACAGTTCCTAGCTCCCCATCACTGTCATTTGATTGACAGGTTGAGTAATGAGTGGAACTAGCATCAGACACAGCTCCAAGCTCCCCATCACTGTCATTGGATGGACAGATTGAGAAAACAATGGAACTAGCATTAGACACTGTAGAACTAGGAGATTTAGGTTGAGGTCCATGTTTACCATACTCATACAGAGAATCATCTATGTCCTCCTGTTTCACTTGGGGTATAATCTATCACTAAGAGGATGGGGGAACACACTTTATACTTCTACCTGTTTGAATTGCTGTTATTGTTAGGATATCTTAAAATCCTGAATCTGTTTTCCCCTAAGAATAAAATACCCTCTACTTCATCTCTTCTCATTCTAGGACTCAGGCATTGATTGTATGCCATATCCTAAACCTATCTTAACAGTTGAGCTCATCCCACAATCAATTAGCTTCCAAAGATTTTTAGAAGATGCAACCAGAATCAAACAATTTTTTTTGTTAAATTTTTTGTCTTGTCCTTGTCAGCTTTCATTCCTATTCTTTCTTACTTTTGAGATTTCATCTTTTTCAAAAATTTGATTAGCTGAAAATTTAATTTTTTAGTTAAGGATGTTTGCTGTTTGTGGGAGGGCTCTAAAGCTGATGATTCTAATTTCTTAATACCTTGCTTATGGGCAATTAAGGCAGCTTCTTGGTCACCAAATTCAGATTGCAGTTCATCATACTTAGCTTGAAGAGCATTATATGAATCTAAACACAATTTAGAGCACATAGATACCTCATTATTTACAGTGAAAGCCATTAGAGCATGGTTGAGTTCCTCATCTGTAGTCTGCTCTACCAATGATTTGACCTTCTTCAATGGTCATAAGGGCTTCCTTTTTTGTTCTCACTGGCTTGAAATCTTGACTCTACTTGTTCCTGCTGCTACTTCCTTTGAACCTTTATTAAAACCTTGCACTCACTGGCAAAATACCCAGTATTGTGGCAATTGAAACACTCAAATTTTATCTTTTCAAAATGCCACATGCATTTTTCCATCCTACTCTAGGCCTTTTGCGCTCTTCTTGTAGAACTTCTTAATCTTTATGGCAGTCATAGCATATCTGCAATTTATATCCCATCTCTTCCAAATCCAGTCAATCAATTTGATCTAGGTCTTCATGTATCAATCCACATCATCAGCATTTGAGGCTAGAAAAGAATGGATTAACTTCATCAGCAAGGACCCCAGGAGTAGCAGTTGGTAGTTGCTTGGAAGAGTGAGAGTGGTATAAGAAACTATAACTTCCTGAGCTGTGGCTTGGCTTTCATGCTTGCTTAAAGAGGCTTTTGCTTGTGATAGAAAAGCCCACAATTATTCGATGTAAAAGGGAAGAAGATGATGTCTTTTGGATGTCTTGTTCAAAGACACTCAGATTATTGTATAAATCATCTATTGACAGTGTGTCAATATTCTTCTTCGTTCTCATTGTCAATCGGCTAGACTGTCCTCGCAGGAGGAAAGGGACCTTCAAAAACTTGTGATTTGAGTCTTTCATCTGACTCTCCGCTCCAAGGATCCAACTGTGTTGGAGTTTTTTGGAACCTATCATACCCTTTCTCCATAAGCTTTTTCTTAGAACGAATTGATAGTAAATGCCTCAAACTGTTGTTTCAAAACAGCTTTTTGCATTTTCTTTGAGTTCGCAATAAACCAAACCGTGTCTTGGATGGATGCCCAGATCTTTTGGCTTCATCCATGCATGATATCGTGTGAGATGATCTTCTTGGAACAGCCATTAGCCAGTAGTGTTCTTGCTTTACTTTCTTTTTCTCTCAGCAAAATGCTTATTCCTGTGTGCTGAAGGGAAGAACCCTGTATACTCCATCCTTACCTTTGGTGACTGACTTCTTTGAGTTGCCATTCCTGAATCACTTTCCAGACCTCATTTTATCTATATTCAAGATATTGTTCTTCTCCATTGCCCACGTATATCCATAATCATCCTTTTGAAGGACAGGCTGTTTAATGTGTGAAAGTTTATTTGTGGTATTATTGTGGTGGTTTTAGTTAGAGATCTCCTTCGTTGGATGCTGGTACATGATCATACAAAATGCGTATCATCATGGAGAGAAAGTTCCTCATCTTCATGATGAGGAGAAATTATCGGTTTGCAGACTGACTACTTGGATTTTGTTAGAATAAAGGTTTTGGTTCTTGTGTTCATTCTTGTGTAAGTCCCTGTAGTGTCTCGATACCACGTGAGGTCTTATCTACAGGATATGAATGAGCCTTGATACGACTGATAGTCCTTTGAATAAATCAAAGATCCTTATAAGAGACAATGACTTGAAATATAAATATTGACACGGATTATCAATATCATATACAGATGAACACTAAAAAGAACATAATACTAAAAAAATTGCTATTATATTACTATTTGATAGTGATATGCTCAATCAACTGATGTGGGATTACAAATAATATTCTTTTCCTATTTTAGCTTAAGGACCCTACGCCGTTAAGAGATTATGCTTATTTTCTTCCTAACATCAACGCTAATTGATAACTATTACTTATAATTACAAAACAGACTTACGTAATGACCAAAGCAGTATTACTTTAATTACTGTAGCTTAAGTTAAAGCTGCAGCAGGACTTAATTGCTTACCAGACTTAACTTCTATCTAACAGTACTAACTTAACTAACAGACTTAATCTTTAATACATAAACAGTATAAGTCATGTTTACAATTATATCCTAAAACTTGTCCCTTCTCACCACATCCGGAAACAAAGTGATCATCCCACTTCACTGTCACTCCTTGGATTCCGGTTCTCTTTGGCTTGCGGGGACGAGGTGGTGTCTGGCAGTCTTTTGGCCTTATGCCCTGCTTCCATAATTGTAACCTAGCAGTAGGGCATGCGGTTCGGTGTGGGTTTACTGTCGTTACATTTTCCGCTAGTGAGGGTAAATTGCTCAGAAAAGAACCTTGCTCGGCTGTAAACACCCTTGCTGTCTCTGGGCGTTTGTTCGGGTTGAGGTTACTAGTGTTGTTGGTGTTGTTGGGGTTGTAGTGATTTCCGTTCCATTTCTGTTTGTCACCAGAGTTTTCTCCTAACTCTTGGACTACTTGGTACATTAACCCTTGAGCCATTTCAATTGCTTTATGTAAATCTACTGGTTTAGATGATGTTACGTTACCCTTGATGTTCAAAGGTAGACCTTCGATGTAACGTTCCAACAACCAGTCGGGGTTGGGTACCATTTCAGGGAATAATAAGATGAGTTCTTGGAAGCATTGATTGTAGGCGGTAAGGTTTGTGCCTTTCACTTTTAAATTCCACAGTTTGTTTTCCATTTGCTTGACTTCATTTCGAGCGGCAGTGTTGAAATTTACTTTCGGATGGAACTTAGTCCCTGAAATCCTCCAGGTGTTTGCTATGAGCGGTATCGAGAGTAACTGGAAACGAAATATACACGTTCCACCAAGGTAAAGCACCATCTAGCAGTGTGCTAGAAGACCAAATCTAACTATGTCACTCTTCTACAACATTGCTAATCCCTAAATTTAGATTTCTAGTTTTAAACCATCAGGTTAAGCCTACGCAGCCTTCAGTACCACGGAAAGACTTTCGTGCATGACTGCACGGAAATCTCCTTGTAGTTGCATGTCTTATTCTGGGTATAGTGTTGGATCCTAGTTTGGTCTCTTTTGTGTACTTGGAGCATGGAGTCACAACGGACAAGCTACGAGTGTTCAGCTACTCTTGTCGGCAATGAGCTGGGTTGAGCAATCTGAGTGTCAAGGCCACTGTTGTTGTCCACGTTTTGTTTTGTTTTTGGTCGTGACGGTTGACTGGAGGGTTCGGCTGACAGTTGGGTGTCGTTCGGGTGCATTTTCTATCAGAGGTGGCAATGGAAATGACAGTTATGACATGTATGAAAATTATATGGTAAATAGTCACGGTACTACAAATGACATGTCTTTTGAAATCAATACTATTATTATTCGCAAACACGATACTCCTATAAGAGTTCACTAGCCGTGACAAACCTACAGCTTAGTGATTGTATAAAAGACAAAAATAAAACTAGTTGTTGTTATGGTAGATTTGTTGACTAATTTCCTCAGAGTATGCCTCCTTCTCCTTCTATCGTGCTTCTCCTGACGGGCATTAACTAGCATGACCCTCCGCATCTTCACCAATATTTGTCTCTAAGCTGAGTAATCAGTTGTCCACAGATTAGCGTCTCCAACGACTTTCCTCAACTCGGGCCTTTAATCCTAACAGTGTCATGAAGGCTTCTAACTCCTCCAAATAGGCATTTGGGTAACGGTCCATGCTCTCAGTAATGGTATTGTATACTATACCTCTAAGGACGTCGTTATATATGGTCAAGGCCGGTCTCAGGAGTAGGCACCGATTTCTGCACAGTTCCGGTCCGTAGGCAGTTAGACTTCTTCTCTCTAGGTGAGGTCCCATTTCAGTATTCTTCCATTGGTAAGCCAGCCATTGAGAATGGGGGATGAGGTGAGGTTTTGGTCGGGGTAAGAGGATCATGTTGTTATTCTTCAAGGTTAATAGCAGAAATTCTGGCACACGTTCAGCAAGGTTTGGCTCATGTCGGTGTAAAAAGGTTTTTACGAGCGGTACGTCTGAATAGTTGGGGAAGGTGGTCAATTCGGATGGCAAAATAATAATCTGAGGTGTAGAGAATTCTGTGATACACCTGGAGAAGTGTGTCGGTGGTGTCTGGGAGGTCTCAGGGTGGTGTTATCTCGGTGTGTCTCATTTCATCTGAGTTCGGACATGTCGCGGAGACCAAGAAAATATGAAATAAGGACTATTTGGTAGATTTCAAAATACGCATAGTTAAGCCTGTTTAATACACATGTAACCCATATTAAGTATATGTATCCCATTTATGTCTATTTTTATGTATCCCATTTTACTATATATGTACTCCCTTGATTGTTGATTCCTATGTACCCCATATTGATGAATACCAACACATGACAGAAATTAGCCCCCCCCCCCCCCCCCCCCCCCCCCCCCCCCCCCCCATATACATGAAGCATAATAAGCATGTTAAGCAAGATAGTAGATTATAGTCTAGGGTTACCTAATGCCAACCTTGTTCTCCTATAACTCACGAGCTCTGATACCAATTGCCACACCCCCAAAATATTAGAGTATAATGGCAACCAAGGGCGTGTGACTTCATGATTTATTATACTTCAAAGCAATATCAGAACGAACTCTATATGGAAGTTTTTTAAGAAATGATCAGTGCTGTTAAATTAGGAAATGATTAAAATTGTTTTAACACCATTCAGCGGAAGCATAAAAATAAGGGACAATTACGACATATTTTTAAATAGTTACAAGTGATCTTCAGATAGCACGGAAAAATGACTACAATGCATGAGACTTCATATAGCATCTTCGTTATTTTAATACCTGAGAAAACATTGCTAAAGTGTCAACATAAAGTTGGTGAGCTCATAGGTTTGTTTAAGCAGGAAAACATAGTGTTTATGAATCATAAGATTTCATCCACATATGACAATATAATAGATACAAAGTCATATAAATTGCATTACTATTGTCTAAGCTCATGACACCGAAGCATTTAAACATATACAACAATAATGAAATGCCCTTTGCAGGTGCTCTAACTGGGACACCCGTAATCTGACTCAAATGAAACTGTGTTTGCTTGACTAATGTCAGTCCAAGACAAACAGGGACGGCAATCCCGATAGATCTATCCATAACATTCGCGCTTACAAGTAATTAACGGTTCATGATAAATCGGGACTTAGACCAATCAGTAATGAGTAATTGCACTTGTATTCACACGTTTGAAATAAGCAATGTTCTCACCCCAAAAGATGATTTAAAATAGTAGAGTAGGGGCTATGAAAACTCACCTTGTCAGTTAATCGTTTGGAATTTGATAATGGATCAAGGCACGCCAATTAGTAACTTGGTCAAACACCTAAGTAATTATGACAAAATCTGAGTGTACATTCTAAAACTTAATGTATGAAATGAATCATGCAAATGGGTCATAAAAAGGCTTTGTCGTTTATGAGATAACGTCTTGATGTTATCAAAAATGTCATCTTAACCGTTGCCTCTAGGGATGCTACACGATTTTTCTTCTATGAGTGCATAAATTGATAAAATTATGCGACGTAACTTATATTTATATGTTCATGGGAGTTTATTTATACTATAGTCGTTAAATAAGTGCGTGTGAACTCATCCGTTTTATATTTTTCCGTTCGTTGTCGTGTTTAAATAATTTGTGAAAAATGATTTATTTATATCTAATATTCTTAAGTTTTAATATAACGAATTTTAGCCATTCTATTTCTAAGTTAAGTAAATTACGTAATTTCCCTTAAAGTTTTCATATTATCTCCTGAAATCCTTCAATTTCCTAAACTAGGTATTTATCCATTATTAAACTTTTTATATTTCAATCTCTACGTTTTCAACCTTATAACTTTTATGTTTTAAAATCCGATCAAGCCTTAAAATATTTTTAGTGTTAAATAATTTATATAGACCGCGTTAGATTCGTTTATCCATTTATAATTCGATTTCGTTGTTACTATTTCTAAGTCGTCAAAAAAATGTAGTTTATAAGGTTCTACCTCTTCTAATTTACCTCGTTTTGTTAGTAAGCTTGTCAACCCGTTTGGGTCTCGGCCTTAGGACGAACCAAAGGGCTAAAAAACAGGCATGTTTTACTTACTCTTTTACGTCAAGGGAAAAATTCATGAAGGTTGGAAATTATTACATGCATTATTTCTATACATTACAAAAAAACCCACATGGTCCTACTCTTTCTTTCCATTCTTTTTGTTTTCTGTCGAGCCCAACAGTGGAGTTGGTAACCACTGTTGTGGTTTCTTCTTCTACATATTGCAACATTCTACATGTATAACTAAGTCTCTATACTTACTTCGCATGATCCGTCGTATATGGTTAGTCTTAGTTCTAGTTAACACCGAGGCATAAGGACGTTGCTACGTCCTTAGCATCTTAACAGCCGCGACAATGGCAGCAGCCTGTTATGGCTTCTTTGTATGCATTGTGGTTGCCGTCTTGTGATGCAATTCAGCGTCAAATGCTTCGAGGTCTTGGTACGAACTACAAACCAATGAGCACACTTTGCTCGGGTTCTTTAGGGCGGTGACGTTCCATCAGTGGGCCAATGGCTCGCTGTAGTTCGTCACATGTCAACTGACTAAGTCCAAGGTGACATACCATGGTTACAACATACGATTCCTATGCAATTTGCGTATAACCCTAGTACCTATACGTCCCTTGTGAGTCAACATTTGGAAATCATGTGCCGGGTTAAGGTCTTTATAAAACTTCTTGGTTCGTTGTTCAATTTTTATTTTGAACAATGGTTTTATTCTAGTTTTCCTATGCACATTTATTTCGTGCATAGTACGACGAGAAGCTTGGCATGCGTACGTACTCAAAGAGTATGCATGGGTCGTACCCCGTGCGTACGTACTCAAAGAGTATGCATGGGTCGTACCCCGTGTTCCATTTGCGTCATTTGTTAGACTACAATACGAGCGACATAATAAAGTTAGACGTTAAGCTTACGAGGGTGACTTACCGAGGTCCAAGTTTGCTAGACAACGAGGAAAGGTGCTGATGATGAGAGGCTTGAACCACCCTTGGTTACTACCCTTTTAAAGTCGGCACCTCTAGACTCTTGAATCCAACAAAAACCCTAAACTCAAACCGTATTGCTTACTTCTTGTTTTTGGAATTGAGTTGTGCTAGAGATGAGTGTGAATGGCTCTTATTTATACACTAACCATTTTGTCTGGTTACTGAAAATTTTAAAAGCATGTGGAGTGGTATTACACATACTATTAAACAATAGTGACACCTCTTAATACTATTGGTCATCATTGGTACTACTTATCACTGTGTGGGAATATATACTGTTTCTTGACCTTTGAAATTTGAATCAGATACATGAGACGTAACTTGGCATGTGGAGTGTGAAAAGAAAATAAGTAGGGTCGTATGCAAGTATACATGATGATGTCCGGTTGGCATCCTTTTTTTTGAATTTAGTCACGGGTATTGAGTGTAGATGGTTTTGTAAAATGATGCGAGTAAATGGCTTCATTTCATAAATGTGAAATAAGTATGGTTTTTTTTGACATAAGAGCGATAATAGTAATATTCGCGTGCTATTAAGGCTTTCTATAACACGAAGTAGTGCATGTCGTTCATAGAATAACTTTCTTTTGGGATTAACGGTACATTTGCAAATTTCGCGGTACATAATCTTACTTAATGACAAAAAGGAAATATGAATTCTACGGGGTGCCACATTTATGGTCTATTTGAAATAAGTTTACCAAAATACTCGAGGATGGAAAAGATTCTCCACTAGAAATTAAGAAACTAGATGACTTTCTTAATGGTATTTTGGAAGAGAAAAACATGAGAAAGAAGGCAAGAGTTGAGTCTGATACAAATGATAGTTCAGGAGGTATGTCTGGAACACAAGTGGAAGAATCACAACCAAATGTATTAGTTTCAGATCCTATAGTTCGCGTAAAGACAAAAGAACGTCCTAAGGTTGCTACACGAATCAAGTCTGGAATGGAAGCATCTATGAACTCAAAGAAACAAAAAACGTGTAGTTATTGTCGATGCACGGGTCATTACATTACTCGTTGTCCAAAAAAAGGTACTCTTACATCTAAATGCGTACCTTGTATACATATGTGTCAGATTTCTAATAATAATTTTTCTTCTCAGTTCGATGAATCTCAAAAATGACAATCTTGTTGAGGATTGAAGCTTACGCATGATAGATGTATATGCTTCTGTTTGAGTCTCAGGTGCTGCTGCAAAGTTTAGTGTGATAGATTATTTCTGGTGTCTGGAACATAGGAGTGTTGGTCCTTATTTCGGCTTTTAGTTTGTGATTGTGTCTGCTTTCTCTTAGTTATGCTGCTGTTGGGCCTGCTCCGCTGTGAACATTTGTGGTTGCTGGTTGTTTGGCTTTTGGGTCTGATGATTTGGTAGCTCAAGAGTGTTTGGTTTTTTACAACTTAGTATGTCTTATTATACATGTATCTGCAACATGTATATTAATGGCATCTTGACGTCTTTGTGAATGGACATGGCCTGCTTGGTTAGATGCTTGGAATTTATTGGGTAGGTCATGTGTCATTGAGATGGCTTTGTTTAGACATCTATATATGTAGTCGTGCTTCGATCGGTTTTTGTCCATAGATCATATGTGATTGTTTTTTTCATCTATGTATTGTATGTTTATCTTGTTATCATTGTATTTGTGTAATGGGGTTGTGTAATATAGTTTGCAATAAAAGTATAAGGACTGATAAATGAAATATTGGTGCAACAGAGGGCAATGACATTGAACACATATAGACTACGTCAAAGATGTAGCCGTGTTTCGATCAGTTTTGTCCACATATTATATGTGAGTTTTCAAAGTATATGTGGTCTACTCAGTATAAATCAAACCTGTAGTCTCAAGTTTACTCTATAGAAGGTTGTGTGGTTTATTTCATTTAACTGTCAATTATGTTCAATTGTCAATTGTGTTCACTTCAGGTTATGTCATATGTTGTAGTTTTAGGAATGGTTTGCAGTTTTATGTGTTCAGTTGAGAAGGTTACTGGTGTAGCATTCTCAATTTGGGGTGCCCTCTGCTAAGTTAGGATTTCCAAGCATTTAGTCCTTCTCCATTTCTTTTTGTTTGCTATCTCACATATACCAGGTGGTATTTGAATTTATATGATTTGGTTGTGTTAATGATTTTGTGGTCCCTTGGTATTCTTGAATGGATGACATAGTTGTGGTCCCTTGTTATTTAAAAAAACTCAACACGTGTGAACATAAAACATGTCAATTCAAACGACGTCGTTTTTGGTTATAGATGCAGCCAATTGGCTGTTTTAGTTGCAGCCAACATAACCCCTCATTTTTTTCTCTAATCATATTTTGCAAATGGTCGAGTAATTTGTTTTTTTGGATTGCGTCGGAGTTATGCATTAATCTATATTTATACTATTACATAAAGGATTAATGACTTTCTAACAAAAAAAAATTAAAATTTTTAAGATAAGAAACATCTCTACAACCTTATAATGTATTTGAGACTATTCTATTATTAGCCAGACTTAAAATTCAGACTCAGACTCACAAACTCTCACACACAAATGTTTTTTTACAACACTAGCAGAGTATATCTCCTACTTAATTTAGGGTTATCCTTCCCTGAAATAGCGCATAAATCAGTTACATGCAGAATACAACTGTTGGAGACCGTGCTATGAAAGCCGCGTCCCGGACAAGTGTCCGTGACTGCGACCGTGACACAATAGCGGGTCCGTGATCCGTGACCGCGATACGGGCTAAGCCCATAAGAAGTATGGGCCGTGCCCGGTCCGTACTATACGTCATCAACTCCTAAAATAAAATATATATGTTATTATACATATTGTATAAACTAATAAAACACACAAAACTTCATACAATTTATATGCTAGAAAGTTGATGATCCGGACTAGATCAACGGGTTCAACCGATCGAGAACCAGAGTCGCCACCAGTTGCTAGCCAATAAAAGCTATCCGAAAACGAACCGGAGGATAAAAAGGGTGAACCGAGCCGGAACGATATCATTTTCTTTTTGTTTTTCTCTGATTAATCAACTCGCCATTGTTATTTTGTTAATGCATGTACATTAATCACAGGGTACCCGCCGCCCGGCGGCGGGTACCCTGCTAGTATAATCAAGTATATTCATTCACTTTTACGTTATAAATAAACGACACATGAATCTCCCCTTTATAGCTAATTCCCACTGCACCACTGATTTTTTCTTCTTTACTATTACTATATATCGGCGTCAATTATTCTAGCTTAATTTATGCATTTTTTTTGTTGTACCGCTGCATTGCA